>JAQMCW010148290.1:0-13068 GCA_030068335.1 Chrysichthys cranchii | reverse complement strand
GCTGTTTACATGGCTAATGAAAATAAACATCCCACTAATATTCCTGTTTACATGCAGCTGTGCATACTCTGATTCACATAAAATGCCCCTTGATGTACAGATGGAATTTTAGGCATGGAAAGCAGGCAGTTGGCATTTCACCAAACTGCTGGAATAATCCTACTTGCTTCAAAACATGTCACGTTGTTACATGCTATATATACATGTTATGTGACTTGAGACACTATAAAAATATTTCGGACATCATTTAGATGAACACAGTAGCAGCAGCCATCTTAAAGCTGCTTTTCTTTCAGTCATCTTAAAGCTGCAAGTGCTTTACTTTCTCTGCACATGTTCTCTGGGTGGTATATTTGCCAGGACAGTGGTAGCCTAGCGATCAGGGCATTGGTCCCTCGATCAGAAGATTGTGGATTCAAGGCCCAGGACCAACAAGGTACTCTGAGGTACTCTGAGCAAGGCACTGCTCCCTGGGTGCTGTGCTGTTCAGCTGCTCCCTGCTTCACTTGGTGAATGGGTTAAATGCAGAAAAGTAATTTCACTGTGTCGTAGTGTGTAATTATCACTTCTCTAGATAGACATAAATTTCCCTAGAGAATTAATCTGCAGCTTAATTTTTAAAGAAATCACTTTTTCCTTTATCTCTGAACAATGTTTTTCGGCCCTTCCTGCCAGTTTTTGGCTGTGATTGCTACACAGGGGTTTTCATACCTTAATGCTGTTATAGGACTGAATGCACTGTTCTCTTTCTTATACATAAACTCACAGAAATCCAGGGTTGTCTAGTGTCACTTTGATTTGATTGATTGAGGAGAGAGAGGAAAGGCAGTGATCATAAAGTTGTGTATGAAAGGAGTTTGATGTAGTATGTTTTGTAAATCCATCATTACAATGTAAAGGGAAACATTTGTGGAGAATGACTCACACTCAGGTACATTTTCACAGAAGTCGAAGATGCCTGTGCTCCACTGATTGGAGTATGTTGTGCTCCCCCTGACAGTCTGAGGTTGTTGCGTATTCGCCATGATGCCTGCACACAGGAACACAATTTCATCTTGAAGCCTTTCTGATTCTATGTCTTACAGCAAGACGCTACAGGTAATAAAACAGATAATTTTGGTCATGTGGACCATTTTGTTTTGTTTTTTAGATCGCTGGATAAAATGCTTCTGTAAGACATCCACTCTTAATGTGTTGTAGAAAAATGTCAGAATCAGCAGTAATGTTTATTTTCCTATTTTCTTTGTCCACTCAGCACCACTATTTTTTTCTGAAACTTAGCAACTTTGAAGGAAAATTTAAGCCAGTTCTATCATGTTGTATATCCCTGAAAAGCTTTAAAAATATATATAAAATTTTAACTTATATGCAAAATGATATTCCCTTTTCCAATACCCAGAAATCTCAATTTCTAGGTTTTATACTGCAGTATGTGGTATCATATGAATAAATGGGAAATAATTTACATTCCAGCAAGTTGTTTTATTGTGAACATTTTGAGTATAATATCATTCAAAGACTAGATTTTTAGGTTTATGAATTCAGCAAATTTGTGCATATTTCACAAGATGAAGCCTCACTGCATAAATAAATGCAAGTTTGAAAAAGTCATTTTTGAAAGCGTTGCAGTTACCCAGTTATCATTTAGTGTCTTGCCTTAAACCCAGCCTACAAATGGTTATAATCTAAAGATCACCATTTCCTATGTTAAAACACAAAATGAAAAGAATCATTGATGGGTAAAAAGAAAATATTATAATCATCAAACCCGAGTGTTAGCACATAAACTACTCCATGGAAGCAAAATGTTAACATTTGAGCCCTAAAGCATTCTTCACTTGTCGTCTTGGTGAATTCTAAAAGATTGCTTTAACTATCCAAAGCAGAACATCATTTTCTAAAAGTAAAATGATTCCAAGTAACCGCACATGTATTTCATGTCACCACTCACCTGGGTGAAGTACAGCAGGGGTCAAGATGTGCGAAGGATCCACTGAGAGACTGACTGCAGTTTGAGACTTGAGGATGCTTATAAGGAAAAGGCTGATACCTCAGGGTGTGTTCGACTGGCCTAACTAGTCAGACAAGTGTGTTATGTTAATGTCATTTGGGGTTTGAATGATTTTGGGGAAAGTGTAATAATAACTCAAAAAGATTTTAAACTAATTATATTTAAGCAATTGAACTTTTAGTTAGCATTACTTAAAAGACAGTACATTTAATAAAAAAGTGTCATCCAAGTCTTTAGCCTGAGTTTAGTTTAACCATACATTTACAGAATGTTCTAGTTAGGGTTCATACTTGACAGTACCTAACTTTTCAAAATTGTCTTTCCCTAGAGATATGTATCAAACAATCAGCGGGTGTATCTTATCTTCCAGTGCTGATCGACTCAGGAGCAGTACGGAACATCACTGCTCAAGACACTGTCTCCCGCCTCAATCTCATCTCTCACCAGCTACCCTCGCCAGTCAAGATTAGTGCCACAGACAGAACTAATATAGGCAAAAGCAACATCATGCACTAAACTGCATCACTTCTTACTACATCAGTTAAGTGGGGGCACTACATCAAGAACAATTATGTCTCTTCCTCACTGTATACTCTGGGCAACCCATCGTCCTCAGTTACCCTTGGCTAAGTACAGAATCCAAAAAATATTCTTGTGAGCCAGTGATATGACCAAATGGTCCAGATGGACAGTCATCATGACTGCCTACAATCCCTGGGCATTGCTTTGGTATCCACCAGCACTGAAAGCACCAACACTTTCAATACCATTTTATTCCTCAATGCTACACAGATTTTATGGACGTGTTCAACCGGGCTTCCCTCTCATTGGTCATATACTGTGCTATCGAGCTGCTCCCTGGTGCGACACCTCCATGCAGCAGAATTTACCCTCTTTCACTTATTGAACAACAGAAGGCACTGCAACAGGGATACATTCACCCATCAACCCTGACTCTGTGTTTGACTTTCAGGCTTTAAATAAATTGACTGTCAAGTATCTCTACCCCTAGCACCTTCAGCCCAAGAACAGTTACAGGGAGTGAAAATATTTACCAAACTGAACCTTCACAATGCCTACAATCTGGACTGTATTTGTGAGGGTGATGAATGGAAGATGGAGTTTAGCACCTCTAGTGGCCACTATGAGTATTGCATAATGCTGTACAGACTAGCCTGTGCACCAAGTTTCTAATGTTTCATCAATGATGTTTTACAGGAAATGTTGGGCAAATTTGTGATTTGTGTGTGTACATTGAAGATATTTTAGTCTGTACCTCCGATCTGGATGAACACAAGTTTTATCCTGCCTGCAGGAACATCAGGTATATGTCAAGGTTGCTGTGGAAAGTCAAGGTAAAAATTTCAAATCAACGCACAAAGTCTTTCAGGATGTTTAATTGGTTCAAAGAAAAGGTAGCAATTCATTCACACACATGAAGAGACAAAAAGAAAAGACTCCCCCTGTGACAAAGACCACTTCCTTATATATGCCATGCCCACTCCCCTCCAGATGTGTAAGATATGATCTTTTACCTTATCATTGATATTGACATCTAATTTTTGCTTAGCTCAAGTGTTTTATGGAGACAGTACGTAATTTTTGCTTAGCTCAAGTGTTTTATGGAGACAGTACGTAATTTTTGCTTAGCTCAAATGTTTTATGGAGACAGTACGTACCCCCAAACCTTCTCCCCGTGCAGGTGAAGCTTCATGTAAGGTAAAGTTTATTTAACCTTTATGAAAGATTGCTTCATTCAGTGTCAGTGCATTAGAGGTAAAGCTATTCAAGTTTTCCACCATGGAGAAAGTCTCCAGGACATAGGAATTTGGGCTTTTCAGCTTGTGCTAAGCAGTTTTTCTTTGACCCTGTGGTCCAAGACAATATTTACATGTGCAAATTAATTTAATCATTGCAAAAACTTCTCTGCAAATACTTTTTTTTTTTTTTTTTTTTACTATATCTTTACATGCACTTCAGTGAGCTGATAATGTGAAACTCCTGATCTAGGAGTCATCCAGTAATGAAGTACCTAACACGTGTACCTATTCAGTTCCTTATAACTGACTAATCAGCCTGTTCTAGAGAAAGGACGTGACAAACTGGAATTTTCTGCTGGAATTTTGCATGGCTTTAGACAACAAGTTGGTGTAACTTCATTTGGAATGTGTGGTGTTAAATTATGTCTCTTGTGGGCAGGTCTTTTCTTTCTGTTGCACTTAAGAAAAATGGTAGCTGTCAATAGGCCATACAGGTAGCTGCCTAGGGCCTCTGTCTCAGGGCAAAAGAGTCCGCTGTCCTTTGATTTATATAGATTTGCAGAAATTGTCCAGCCCAGATACAGTGCAAGACAACAAGAAAGGAGAGAACGAGCCAGAGGAGCATCAGCAGAGGCCACTCAAACCTCACCAGAACAGTCAACAAGTCCAGATACCTCCCCAGTTGCAGAAACAAAAATAGGGAAAAGAAGAGACTGTGAGGAATAGTGTATATAATATTTTACTTGAACACCGGTTTGAGTATGTTTTCCTTACTAAGTTTGTCTTTCTGAATTTTCTTTACTGAGACTGTTTTTCTAATTATTTCAACCTTCTCCATCTTTTTCTACAATAGATTTGATCTTGCTGTAGTCATATGTGGTATGTGCTAGTATGTGATGCATATGGCAAGAGGAATTATGGGTAAACACCGCTGTGCTAAGCATTATTCAAAGGAGGATGAGTTCCACTTGGGCCAGGTTCCTCCTGAGGTTTCTTCCCTGAGGTCAAAAAAAAAATTGGAAAAAGGGGGAGTTGCTACAGTTGCTAACAGCTGAGCTGGCAGGGAGCTGCTGGGATACTCGAGTTGGACCGGTATTGAAGAAAGACACTGGGGTATGCAGCCTGGGGAGGTAAATACTCATGTTATCCAGAATGCTTGCTAAAAGATTTTTCTGTATGCATTGTTCCTCTTGAATTATCTAAATATGCATTAGTAGACTTTGGACCTATTTAATATAATCCTTAATGATGTATATAACCACTTGAGGGTCCAAGCAGTCAAGATGTGCTATCAGGGGCTTGTGACAGAATAAACTGGTAGAATGGAGCTTAACTCCGGCAAATTGAATACGGAGCTGGAGTAACTTTGGGCATTCTGGACCTGACAAAAACAGGAAAGTGAAGGAGCATGAATTTTTATTTGCTTAATGTCTTCTTGTTGTGAAGGCCTCTCCTGTTCTATTATGATGTGACTGATGAAAGATTAGAATTGATTTTGGCTAGAGGGAAATTCACCAGCTGGGGACTGAAGGGGAAAAAAGGGCTTGATTATTGTGTTTTTGGGGTCTGTGTGTGTGCCAGTGCTCCATGCCAGCCTTGTCATTGTGTGAGGTTAAAGGGTGACTATTGCTGAGACTGGCTGGAGGCACTGGGTGCCCGAACAATGTATATGTATAATGATTCTTTCAAAATCTAGGTTGGGGGGGTATAGTGGGTTAAAATAAATTGAAAATATGTGACCAACAGTGCTAAATTCCAAGTATAATGCAGTGTGTGTGAAGGCCAATCCTCTTGGAGGCTAGTCATGGAGAAGAAGCAAGGTATTGTGGGGATTATTGTATTAGCTAGAGTCATGGTGCAGATAACTGAGTAAAACACTGTACATTTTCTCAAATAATGAGCTGACACGCCCAGGTGTGTTAGCAAGCCCAAGGAGAGGACTAAAGCCCAAGGAGAGGATGGATACGTAGACAATGGTGTATAATAATACCAAGCAGGTGCAGTGTTGGAGACTGCAACTTTAGATCTGGTTAAGCTAAATATTGCAATTTTAAAAAGTGCTTGGCTTTTTTTTCCCTTTCTCTTTTTCCAAAAAAAAAAAGGAAAAAAAAGAGGTGGTTGGCTTTGATGGCAAGAGTGGAAAATGTGCCCGTTGGCTGATGCAGTGAGGATGAGTTAGAAATGGCCTTGGTGGAGAAATGCACAAGTTAGAAAAGGTTTCACACATTAAGCATTAAAAGCTTCCTTTTTGTGTATATATTTATCATATCTAGTTGATCTCTTGTCTGCAAATAAACTGCTAATTCTTATTCTTTAAGGAAGACTCCAGCTAGGTTCTTTTGAACTGTTATTAAGCTATTAAAATTTGCACTGTCATGTAACATTTAATTTGGTAATTGTAAAATATTCATTTGATTGGTCTGGTGTGGCAATAGTATACAAAGACAAATGGAGGAGAACCTGTCCTGGGTGCCCTCACCACCACAAGTCTTTATTTAATGATCCACTTTATGGAATTCTCCCACTCAAATGCCCCTCTCCTACCCCTCTCTTTCCAAGTGTGTATAAGAACGCATGGTGGCCGTCAGGTAACTGTAGTGAACTTCTGAGTACTTAAATTCACACATCTGTTTAATTTTCATGCCAAATAAAAAGTATGAGTCTCCATTTTTCAAAATTTGTGTTCTCAAACTTGTTAGCCAGCACCAGCAAACACTGGTTCCTCCTATTTCTTCTTCTTCTTTGTCTTCTACTGTATGTTGTCCTTTCAGTGCTTTCTTCCAGATTCACACTCCACTTGTAATAATGCGAAAGGCTGAAGGCCCTCTCTAGAGTTTTGCCTGTTCTGGGCTACAGAAGTGAACAACTCCTTAGAAATGGACCCGCACCCACTTCGGAAAACAAAACAATCTGTGGTGACATAATTATATACTACTGAAAACATACTAACAAATTCTATAAGTACATACGGTATATTTATAGACTATATAATTCACTTTTGCTAATAGACACCCTCTAAATCCTACATAGTGGATCTTTAACCTTCCTCTGGCGAAGCATCATGTAAAGTAAAGTTTATTTAACGTATATGACAGATTGCTTTTTCAGTGTCGGTGCTTTCGAAGTAAAGCTGGTCAAGTTTTACTATGCAAAGTTTTACAAGATATGGATAAAGACTTCAGGACAGAAGTTTGTGCTTTTGAGCTTGCGCTAAGCAGTGTTCCTCTGTATTAGCCTCATGAGAAAAGAGAGCTTCTTTCAGGCATTAAATATATCTTTGAACAGAAAACAGGATACTAATGGAATAACGTCACAAATCTGTTTCCTACTGCCAAAAGCTTTATCTTAACATGAAAGCTGACTGGATTTTCGTCAACAAACAAAGCTGTTCAGCCAATACACAACAGATGTAAAGGACGAGTAAGTGGAAGAGAAGCAAAATGGTGGAGATAAAATAAAACGAAATTAAAAAGGGGCAAGGAAATGACACATACATTCTCGAAATATGCACACACCAAAGGTTAACATTACACATCCACAACTTTGGCATACATAGAAAGGCAGCCTTCTTCAGAATTCAGTACAGAAGAGTTCACAGGTAGTTGTCATAAGGATGACAATGTGGCATGCAGTTTTCTTCTTAACTCTAACCCCTTCCAAAAAACCCAAAAATAAAACCCAAAAGACAAACTGCATGTTGAAGTGACATCTTTTCTATGCGGGTGAACGGGAAAAACCAGGCACAGTACAAGTTGGCAGTTTTACAATTAATTCACCAGTTTTGGAATCTCTGCTATGATGAATAATCTTTCAGAGCCTGCTTTCATTGATTGTTGTGAAAGAAGTGTGTGTGCTGGCGTTCTACACAAGGTGAGCATTAGAGAGACGGAAGAGTGGTACGCGCCATCTTTTTGCTGAAGAGGGAGAGCGTGAGGAAGCCTGAGCATTGGACAGTGCAGCTGCTCTTCTCTTCATCTCTCGAGAGAGCTGACACCAGGACAGAGGATAACAGCAGCAGCCGTAAAAACAATCGCTATAGAGACTGCCCTGAAAGAGACGGGAAGAGTCCGATTATGAGAGAGAAGAAGAAGAAGAAGCAGAGAGAGAGAGAGAGAGAGAGAGCGAGAGAGAGTGGGAGGATAAAGACATGTAAAGGGCAAATGTAGGAGGTCAATGATGGTAATTACGGCTAATGTCAAGAAACCTAACACTGCATATATGTGACACATGAAGTTTTCAGTTTGATTTCATGACTTTGGACACTGAAATCATCCTAGCACTGCTGAGTCACCGTCATTTAAACAGTGTGTGTGTATATCAGACAGTCAGAAGGTGTGGAATACTTATGTAAATACTTTATTTTATTTTATTTATTTATTTTTTTTAAATTTTGAATAAACTTGTTTCACTTTGTCATTTTGGGGTGTTGTGTGTAGATCTTTTCAGGTAAACGATTTTTTAGTTTAATCTATTCGGGAATAAGGCTGTAATATAGGACATTGTGGAAAAAGTGGAGCGCAGGTGGGTGCTGTAGAGATCACAGCACTCTGCAGTCAGTCCAAGACAATATTTTCATGTGCAAAACCATCTCTGAAAATACTTTTTTACTACATGTTTACATGCACTTCAGTGAGCTGATAATGTGAAACTCCTGATCTAGGAGTCATCCAGTAATGAAGTACCTAACACGTGTACCTATTCAGTTCCTTATAACTGACTAATCAGCCTGTTCTAGAGAAAGGACGTGACAAACTGGAATTTTCTGCTGGAATTTTGCATGGCTTTAGACAACAAGTTGGTGTAACTTCATTTGGAATGTGTGGTGTTAAATTATGTCTCTTGTGGGCAGGTCTTTTCTTTCTGTTGCACTTAAGAAAAATGGTAGCTGTCAATAGGCCATACAGGTAGCTGCCTAGGGCCTCTGTCTCAGGGCAAAAGAGTCCGCTGTCCTTTGATTTATATAGATTTGCAGAAATTGTCCAGCCCAGATACAGTGCAAGACAACAAGAAAGGAGAGAACGAGCCAGAGGAGCATCAGCAGAGGCCACTCAAACCTCACCAGAACAGTCAACAAGTCCAGATACCTCCCCAGTTGCAGAAACAAAAATAGGGAAAAGAAGAGACTGTGAGGAATAGTGTATATAATATTTTACTTGAACACCGGTTTGAGTATGTTTTCCTTACTAAGTTTGTCTTTCTGAATTTTCTTTACTGAGACTGTTTTTCTAATTATTTCAACCTTCTCCATCTTTTTCTACAATAGATTTGATCTTGCTGTAGTCATATGTGGTATGTGCTAGTATGTGATGCATATGGCAAGAGGAATTATGGGTAAACACCGCTGTGCTAAGCATTATTCAAAGGAGGATGAGTTCCACTTGGGCCAGGTTCATCAAAATTTCATTTGCATATTTGTGAATTGACAAAGTCTCTATCGCTGTTGTTTCATTTTGCTATTTTATTTATTGCTGCTAATTATTGTTTATTGTTGTACTTACTGATATGTTCACGTTACACTGAATGAATGCTTAGACTTTTTTGTAATAAACGTGCAAAGGTACTATAGATGCGTACAAGGGCGTAGATTTGGCATGGACGGAGGTGACGCGTCCCCACAAATATCCAGCAATCATTGATTTGTCCCCACCAATAATTTGATCCCTTTAAACAAAAAAAAAAGAGCGTCAAAAAAGAGGGGGGGGGGGGGGGGGGGTAAAAATAAGTCCCAAACAATGTCATGCGTATGTTGTAATTTTTACTGGGGGAAGGTGAAAGCATGATATAAGGGTAAGGGGATCCTATTTGTCTCTCCCGCCTAGGTATTAAAGATTCATTATGGCTGTAAACACAACTCATTGTCTTATATTTCTAGAAATTGCATTGAACTTGTCGTCAATTGCAAATTATTTTATCCAAGTTCTCTCAGGCTTGCGCACAGTAACAATGTGTGATTATAAACCACAGCAAGGTGTGTGTGTGTGTGTGTGTTTGTGTATAGTTTGGCCCTTGGCTGACTTTATCACCTAACCCGCATCCTACACGTAGCTGCAGCTCCTTCACAGTGTTGTTCAATGTTGGCAAGTTGTACTGCTTGGTTGAGGTTATTGGTGCTTCAGGTACTCTTATCAGCCTTTACTCTCTAACTGTCAAATCTTACATAGTCCTCACTAGATGATAAACATAGATGAAGATGTTTATCATAATGTGAAAGAGCAGGAGTTTAAAAAAAAAAGCTCTAGTCTGGCCATGAGATAAGTGTGTATGCCCCTGCTATGCATATTTCAGGTAAACATCTAAGCATGTATTTCGATGTATTTTTACATGTGAGTGTTACCTCTATGCCGTAGCGCTCTCTCACTGCAGCACGCATAGCGAGGGACGCTGGAGGCACACAGCTCACACAATCCAACAGAGGCAAACACACACATCCTCCTGCAGCTCTGCTCGTCTTACATGCAAACACAGGCAAACACCAGAGTGCAAAGCAACCTACACACATGCGCATAATCATGTACCCAAAGCACCTACACACCCAATGACACAATTATGAGCGCCTCACCAGTGTAGCTGATCTTGTAAAGGTTTCCTAATTTTTATACTATTTATATAAGGCATCCCAGAAGATAAAGAGTACTCACAGTCGCCCATGTCCTCCCAGCATTCACACAGTCCCGTGCTCCACCGACCATCAGATACTGGACCAGGCTGAGACCGGACCACTGTCACCTCTACAGGGAGTCTTTCCATGTTCAAATCAAGTCCTGAAGCACAAACATTCAGCTTCAAAAGCCCTGAATACACGAATCATTACAGACCATGCTACGATATACCGTAAGAATGAAACATACCTTTTTAATAGAACGTTCCTTCTCCCTTCTCATAATAGTGGGAGTAATCATGTGATGTGTACTGTCAGCAGTAAACAGATACCTGGCATGATGTGTCAACTCAGGGTTTTAGCTACTTGCTGAGCAGGTCTTTTTTATTTAGGGTTAACAACAGGCATTTTCCGCAAAGCTAATATATATATACAGTATATATCTAAAACATAGCAACTAACAGCACTCAGATCAAATCTGAGCATTTAAGACAGCAGTTCCAATTGGAGGTCCACCGGGAGGCGCCAAGGGGCCAAAAGGATTTTTTGGTTTTTGACAATTTATTAATTATACAACTGCCACATGTTAGAAGGTGGTGCATGTGAAAAAGTAGTAGATGATATTGAAATATTTTTAAAATGAACTATTTTGTAACCAATCACAATCTAACAAGTTTAGTGTAATGTCATCAGAACAGTGCCACGGCTCTCAGGACAGCGATAGCTGTTGATCGTTGGTTTAAGAGAAAATCACATTACACAAACTACTTAACAGTATGTACATTACAATACATTACCATCATTTGGCAGATGCCCTTATCCAGAGCGACTTACAATTTTTATCTCCTTTATACATTTGAGCATTTGAGGTTAAGGGCCTTGCTCAAGGGCCCAACAGTGGCAGCTTTGCAGTGTTTGGATTTGAACTCCCGACCTTTCCAAACAGTAGCCCAGTGTCTTAAACCCCTGAGCTGAGTATGTACATTTACTTCTCCATTTTTCAAAGGAAAAACGACCCTCTTCCAATTTGGTGGGGAAACAAAAAAAGGTTTTCATTTGAATAAAACCAGCAAAAAAGCAGACGGAGTCCTGAGCACTTAGAGCTTTTTCTGTATATAATCTATCTGTAAATCTAATTTATATATAACCTATAATAACCTAATCTATCCTATCACAATATCTGGCAAGCTTTTGTCTGAGAGCTTTCTTTAAAATAAATAAATAAATGAATAAAAACCTCTTTCCATTCCCATACTATGATTTGCATATCTTCCTGGCCTGAAGGGAAAGACGATGCCTGTTATGATCAGCCTGTTATATGATTATGAGGATTAGGACATTTGCTTTAACAGACTTCGGGCATGGGAGAAAGAGGAACCTGAGGTGTCTGAACTCAGATCTCACCAGATCACAGAAACTCTTGTTAATCATATCTTACTCTCACTCACTATGAATGCTTGGGTCTGAAACTTTCCCTTGTCATGTATTTCTATACTCCGCTTATTACAGTCTATACTTTTACTGGTATAGATTTATGTACCAAAATATACCAGTTCTAACTAATTTTCCCACCCTCTTGGTATGCTTTAAAATCTTTTCTTTTTTACTGTGCCTTGACAAATTATAAGCTTTCTGATTGTCTGAGCTTCCTAAGATTCCTTCTGTATATCATTTTGTAAGGATTTTTAATAACTAAAAGTTAAATGTCAGTTTCATTTCATATAATCAGTGTGTTCAATTCATTTACATCTTATCCCATTGTTAGGTTTTTGGTTGGAAATGAAAAGCTTAAAAAAAAGGATCCATTCATTAAAACAGAAATTATTTACTGTTACGTTTATCAGAATAAGTCCAGTCTCATACCTGGTGT
This sequence comes from Chrysichthys cranchii, assembly GCA_030068335.1. Classification (NCBI taxonomy): domain Eukaryota; kingdom Metazoa; phylum Chordata; class Actinopteri; order Siluriformes; family Claroteidae; genus Chrysichthys; species Chrysichthys cranchii. Next base: position 829 of record JAQMCW010148290.1, on the reverse strand, counting down.
GAAATGTGAGAGAATTTTTAAAGGGCCTCGAGACAAGATCCCCAGTCCAGCTCTAAGATTTACATAAGTAAATTAGTTCACAGCCATGAATTTCTGTACATGGACTACATAGAGTGGAAGGGGGTTTAACTATTTGAACCTTTTCACACTTCATTAAGTTTCGATGGACTTTTGGACGTTCTCTTTCTTTAAGCTGTGATGAATTCTTAATGAATAACACTAAACAGCTCGCATAAATGGGTCTAAACAGCCATAGAGTGAGCGTGTTTCCTTATTTTCATGCTTTACGTCAGCACAGAGGTTAGTGAGAGTGGCATGAGGCACCAGGTGCTGTGCTGATAGTATTTCAGATAGGATGTCCTATGCATAAAAGAAATGCACTGGCTCAAAAACAATGTGTTTTCAACCATGTGGACACAAACTTGTGAAAACACGTTTAATGCCATGGTTTAGGCTTGAATGGCTAAACCACCCATCAGTGCGATAAATGTTATATCGGAGTTTCACAACATTCTTTTCGGGAGATAAAAACAAAAGGAGATAAGCATGAGAAAAATGCAGCATTTTTGTCATGCATTCAATCAAAACTTCTGAAATTAGGACATGTTTACGTCTTTGCCGTTGTACATCCAAGTAAATGCATAAGAAATTGTTTAAAGCCATTTTATTTAAAAGACAGACAAAAGAACGATGATCCAATAAATTGCAAAGTATATGAAAAATACAGCAACTAGATAATGATTTGAAAAAAAAAAAACAACAAATACACATTTTATATACACACACACACACACACACACACACAGACACACACACACACACACACACA
>JAQMCW010148226.1:0-13075 GCA_030068335.1 Chrysichthys cranchii | reverse complement strand
ATCCAAGCACTGCCAAGCTGCCACTGCTGGGCCCTTGAGCAAGGCCCTTAACCCTCAACTGCTCAGTTGTATAAATGTGAGTTGCTCTGGATAAGGGTGTCTGCCAAATGACACTAATGTAATGTAATGTTAATTTTTCCCCCCCAGAGCTGTAGACATTTTCCATCTCACTATATATATATATACATATGTAGTTAAAAAGAAACAGAAATCATGTCTTCAGCTGCTTGTCTGTCTGTGAGTGTGTGTAATATAGTATCCTCACAGCCTTTTTGGTTATTATGGCACTGATGAGGGAATCCTTGTGAATGCACTGCTGAATAGTTTCTGATGTTCTGAGTTGAGTTGCCCTGGTTAACACCCCGCCCAGCCCGCGCGCCTCACTACAAAACCGCTATTGTTTACGTCTCTAACGATAGGCGGCGCCACGCTCGCGCGCTGCTTTGGCACGCGCTAAAAATTCAAAGAGTAAACGCGTCCTGGTCCTCGCCTTCCTATTGGATGAGAAATCCGCGGGCGGGGCTTGTGTTTAATTATTCACGTGGAAGGAGTACAAAATCAGTTGGTTTTCAGGGAGCGCAGAGTGAGTGTTCTGACTGCTGATATAACTTTAAAGCTTTTATTTTCAGCAAACAAACCTGGATGTGTTTCATTAACTCGTGTTTTCGAAAAGAAAGTCTGTTTCTGAACCTGCTCTTTTCCCCTGAAGCTTTGTACTCATCCAGGGTTTGAGCAGGTGACTGTGGTGTTGTGGGGTGGACTCAGCTCAGAGCTCCAGGACTCACACTGCGGCTCTGAACACAACGACGAGCCCTAGTGCATCTGTCCAACGGACATGTCCGCCTGTCTGCCTTCATGCTGCCCCCTTCAGCGACACGTCCAGGCCTGAAGCTCTCGTGAAAGGCTCCTGAGACAGACTCTAAGCTTATCATTCTGCAGGACGTTGTTCTGGTGTGGAAGCTCACCATGACCGAGCACACATACTCCAGTTTGGATGAAACGGCGCTTCAGAAGTTGGTGAGTTTTCTTTCAAAAGCCAGTGCTGGAATGTCCTAGGTTTATTTCCTGTAAGAGTTCAGTCTAAGGAACCCTTCACTCTGGGCGTGTGTGTGTGTGTGTGTGTGTGTGTGTAATATATAGTGTGTATGTATATATCCTTCTGAGACCCCACTGGCCTCATATGAGGACATCACATTTTCCGCCCAACTACATTGCGTGTATTTCCTTGTAGGATCCTCATATGAGGACCATTGGGTATTACTCTTTAATAAGCTTCTTCCTGTTTGGAGACAATGATTAAGTTCTGTAGTTATTAGTTACTAAAAAAGAAAAACGTGAGGAGAATTGACAAGGCACACAACATTGTGTGTGTATGTACTGTATGTATATACATACATATGTACATGCATACTCTTGTATAGTAAGTACAGTACACTAATGCACACACACACACACACACACACACCAGTAATTTCACTAATAGTGTGTTTTGTGAGACCCGGTACATGCGTGTTCATTAACTGGTTTCAGATCTGATTTGGTGTTTTTGTTCATGTTTCATATTGTTGTGAAATGCAGATCATACAGACTGTAAAAATGAACTACCTGGATAAAGTTAAATGTGGAGAAAACTGTCCAAAGAACACAATGTCTGCATCTTCAGTGTACAGATTATTTAAAAAAACAAACAAAAAAACAACAACAAAAAAACCTGGACTTTGGCCAAGCGCACACCTGCGCTCATACATCGCTTATGTGACTCACACAATCAACTGAAAATCTTACAGCAAATATGACTCACTTCCTTTTAAAAAAGGTTTACTAAAGACATAATGTTAGGTTATATTAACAGTGCATCTCTTTGTATGGTCATTTGTAACTCCTTATTAATAGACAGCCTGAAGGGGGTGAATGTTGAGTATCCCGATTGTATTTTGAATCCTACTGGGTTTGTCAATGAAACCTGGGCTAATCATTACAGTCACAAAAGTTATTTTTTAAATTTCGTCCTGGGTTTGATCTGTAGCCCAAGGACTTGAAAGCCGTTGTAGCTGGTCACACCGGGAAGTTTTATGCAGTACTTTATAACAATGGGGCTTTACAACTATGCGTAATATTCCTCATTTGATGCCATGGAGGCTTTCCCTCATACAGAACCTGTGAACATTTTGGGCGTGTACCGGACAGGAAACTGGCACTTTGATCACTTGGATATTGTGTTTGAAGATGAGTATTGATGGGGGCATCTTGATTTCTGAAGAAAGCACTTGACAAAAGAACAATCAGTGGAGGTCTAATCATACGAAGGCATCTCTGTGATCAGAAAGGCTTTTTCGTCAAGATTTCCCATGATATTGGGGTAGGCAGCAATCTCTGATGTCATACAGAATACAGTAGAACCTCTGGTCACGAACGCCTCCAAACATGAACAAATCGGTTTCCGACCAAATAATTCGCCAAAATTCGGCCACGTATTCAGGTGCCGAACAAACACAGCCCTGGCCATTTTCCCCTTCAGCTTTGTACGCGCCAATGTTTTCCCATTTTCTGTTTCCTAGGTATGCAATACGCTATCACTTGCATTAGTTTTCTTGGTTGTTTGCAGTAAGTTTTTGTATAATTAAGGATTTTTCAAACTTAGATTTTTTTTTTTCTGTGATTAAAACTGAAATGGTAGTGAGAGTAAGAAGCCTAAGCGTATAGCAGTTGAAATAAAGAAAGAAATAATCGCAAAACATGAGAAGGGCCACCATATCCCTCCGTCATCGTCCACCTACGCCAGCAACTATGTATCCACCGCAAAGGGAATGTGCATTAAAATCATCTGTTTTATTTCATTTAGTTTTATTTTTCTATTATTCAGGTTATTTAAATTTTATTGTATGTTTTATTGCCACACATAAACCCATAATACACTTTAAAAACATGTTTTGAGGGCTGAAACACATTAATTGTATTTACATTAATTTCAATGGGAAAAATTGATTTGGGTCATGAACAGAGTTTCGGAACGAATTCAGTTCATGAGCCAAGGGTCCACTGTATCTGTTGACTCATCGTTATAACAGTCCAAGTTTAAAGCTGCCACATAGACCATAATTCACCCTGTTTCTAAAAAAAGAAAAAAATGTATATGTATGGGGGAGACTACGATGTACAGGCTCCACTGTGACCCTGACTGGAATCTAGCAGTTCCTGAAAGTGAACGAGTGACCATCTAAAAGCGGGGCAGGATGAAAAAGAAAGCAGATACTTCAGTGCAAGGTGGCAGACAGGTCGTCAGTAGCTTTGGTGTGTCTTACGAGCTGAATATTTTGTCAGGCCTGTGCGTAGCACTTCCTTTTTTATCTACATCTATGTCCTATCTCTTCATCCACTTGCACACAGACAGACACTCGCCTAAACCCTGTTTACATTTGGTTTTGAAATGTGTATCGAGAGATCGTGTCACAAGTGGACAGTGCTTGTTTATAAGCATATCACAACCACTTGGCTGAGGTGGTCCAGGACGCATTTGAGCTATGATGCATTTTCACCAAGGACGTAACAGCAAAATACATCATCACTAGTTATCATTATACGGTGGTTGTTTTGGGCACAGAGTCTCAACACTCATCTTGTCCGCCGCTTTTCTTCAAGTCCCAAATGACTGTCATGACCATCTCAACACTCGAATGGCTATTTTTGTGTTCTTCATTAGCTCATATTAAACAAATCTAGCCCTGACTGACGCGATTACTGTCCCGGGACACTTTGACCTTCTAGTGGAAGTGATGTAGGCAGCGGTGAGATCTGAACATCTGAAGTGGTCAGACAGCTGGACACCTTGGAGACTCATGATAGACACGGGTGTAAATGCTGAGATGCAGACGGGCACTTGGTACCAGGTATACTTGACCTGGAATTGTACTTAAGCATTATGTCATGGAATAATGTAACACAATAATTAGTAAGTGAATCAGTTCAGTCCGTATCTAGATTAATTTGGGGCGGCTGAAAAGTTAGTTTTGAGGTTCATATGGTTTTTACCATGGTTTTAAGTTCTGTGTTAATGTTTTACTGTTTATTTGCTCGTTACTGTGATGTGCCAGTAAACAATTATTCAGTATCGCAACATTCGTCAGGTGCAATGCTGTTATTGTGGGCGTTAAATAAAGATCATCAGTACCTCTGGTTTCTGTTTAAGAGGGTGTTATTTAGGTATGGAGAATCTTTTGGGCAGCACTAAGTGACCCCACACATATAGGTAAAATTTAAAAACACTGTTTGTTTGTAGGTTTTTGACCACACTTGGAATGTTTTCAGAAAATTTCCCCGAAGTTTATCAGCACAGTGAACCGTGAAAAATATGTTGGAAGTGGCACCGAGTGTCCAATCCATGGTATTTGCATCATTTCTGCCATATTTCCTGTGTTTTGAATACATGAAACGTGCGCGCACACGCACGCGCGCGCGCACACACACCTCTTGTGTACTACAAAGCAGTGAAATATCAAATTAAAATTCCTAGTACAGAAATAGCAGTGCGGTGGGTTCCACCACGTTGGAACAGTGATGACGACGGGACAATCGTACGTCAGTGTTTACAAAACCCCCATATCCTCTTTGCAACGTGGAAATAATATTTTCAACTCTAACAACTTTGGTTAAAGTTGTTCGTGAACGTTCCATATTAAGTGGTTGAAAATGTTGTTTTGGTGTGGATGAAAAGGCAAAATGGAAGAAAATACAGGTTCATGTTTATCTGTCAGTGTGGGGTAGTTCAACGATCTCACTGAGTCCAGAAATCCAGCTCCCTAACCTACAAACCAGGGGTGACTGAGACAAGGAAGAACTCCCTAAGAAGACTTGAGGAAGGAACCTTGAGAGGAACCAGACTCAACCGAGATGCTTCTGAATCAAGACAACAAAACCGAAGATTTTTTATTTTTTGCGCTTGAATTTAAAATGTGTCTTGGGCGATCAGCCAAGCTGCATTGCCGTTTATGCCTGCGTCTGTGGTGCGTCCAGCTGACCAATTGTATTCAGATTTCACTACTGCCCGTGGCACTTCCACTAGAACATCATAGTGCCCTATGCACGATTATCACATCGGTCCTGTCGCCAGATAAGTGCCAAATTTGTTTAGCACAGGCTAGCTAAGAAAACAATCCTGTTTCAAGAAGTAATATACATGTACAGACAACTCCAAATGTTGAAATTTCTCCTCTCCGTTTTATAAACCTTAGCATGCTGTCACCAAAACAACCACCGCGTCCTGCGTTGATGGACGTATTTTGGAAAGTCAGATGCATCCCAGATCTCCTCGGGCAGTGGTTTGATTGATTGCATCTTGGTGGTTGTTTACACTTGTTTAGTGCTGTCCATTGCTTGTGATCCAATCACTCAGGATGCATTTTTAAACCAAGAACAAACAGGGTTCAAGTGGATTTTGAAAGGATTTTAAGCGTGAGCCAATTGTGAATGATAGCACTAAGCGTTACATGGCTACAAATCCAGGTACGATTATCCAGTCGCTGATGATCATTTGATCTGATGAGTCTCAGGCTTTGTGCTCTGCTTGTACAGTGATTCATTTAGGAGGAAGACGTTACTATTTACTAGGATGTGTAAAATCACATTTCGTACTCACTCACCCTGTCATCATCCCTGATTCATTCCCTCACCCCTGAGTTCGTCTTGGACACGTTAGTCTTGGAGTTTGGATGACTCGGGTAGGACACATTCTGATGAGTCAGGCTGACTCGTACAGTACGTTTTGACCCTACAGTAGGTTTTCAGAGAACACAGACATTCATAACCTTTTTTTAATCGCCTGGTTTGCACCCTCCTTTTTTTCATCTCATTTCTGACTGCGACTAGACACCCAGTAGGCACTTTATTAGGAACACCTGGTCGTTCATGTAATCACGCAGTCAGTCACTCGTGGCAACAGCGCACTACGTAAATCCCGTATAAGTATAGACTGTAGTCTTACAGAAGCCCACGTCCTGTAGAAACGATCGCGGGTTGGAGCACGTGGAATGACGCACGGATGAATCTCGGATCTTTTGTCTGCTTCGTGAAACTAGATTCCAACCTGAAAATGAGCAGAGCTTAGTGTAAATGATAAAGTTTTAGCTTCGGGGACGCGAGGTCCCGAACGCTAGTACGTCATTTACATGTCACATGCATATGATGCGCGCATACAGTTGACGATCCCGTGCACCTAGTTTACATAAAACATGCCCTTCGTGATGCAGGTGGTGCAGAGTGAGTCAGCAAAAAGAAAGAGTTTAGAGGACGGCTGAGAGGTGAGGAAGAGCAGAGGAAAGGATTAAATGGGGAGAGGGGGAGAATGCGTTTAATTGAATTGCAATTAAACAGAGTTAGAGTTGCTTTGCCTGATGTTACCAAATAGGTCTAACTTCCGACACACAGTATTTACATGACGCGCCCACTTTGAAGAATCGCCATCTTTAACGCTACACCAGCCTTTTTAGACCTAGATCTAGTGTTGGGGGTTAGGGTTGGGGTTGAAGTAGGCTTAGGTGCTGGATCTTCTGGCTGTACTTGCAGGTTTTAACATGCCTCCTCTGAGGGGGTGTGTTCTGTACCATTGTGGGTGCATCTTGTCAGTGATGAGGCTGCAGACTGACCAGTCTCAACGTTACTGCAAAGAAAATGAGCGCTATGGACGTGTACTGTTTTTTCACAAAGTGATTTAAAGGTCCACTATGAAGGATTTAGTGGGATCTATTAGTAGAAATGGAATAGTTTTCAGTAGTGTACGACTACCTGTAACTATGAATCATTGTTTTTGTGAGCTTAGAATGAGCCCTTTATATGTACGTCCGGAGGAGCTATGCTACTGTAGTGGCGCAACATGGCGGCTCCATATTGGTGGTAATAGGGAGCCCCATGTTGGGCCGCTACAGTAGCATAGAAAGGACAAACCTCTAGAGAGCAACTTCCATGTTTTTGCATTTTTACAAAAGGCAGCATAAATCTGAAAGGAAGCATCGGAAAGAAGATGATGATGAAGAAGAAGAAGAAGAAGAAACGAAAACAAGAAAAAATTAAGAAGAGAACTTGGTGTTTGGTGCTGCGCTCAACATGCTTTTCATTTTCCATGAACCTGACTGATGTTTTTGTTCTGCGTAAGCAATTCGCTTCCATTTTTTAAAAATGTATTCACTATTCATAATGCTCTGATAAGCTTGTTTACTTTTCATAAATTAAGCGTTTGCTCAGGGCTCTTTATTCTTCTCGACACCTACAGCGGCTTCTGGAAAATGTCCTGCAGGAAACGATATTGAAAAAGGCCATTGTGACGTGGCCTGTTTAATCCTTACCCAGAAGGTCATTCAGCCACCGTACACGCCGTGCAGTGTCACAGTAACACAAAGAAAGGAGATGCATGCATGCTAAACCCATTTGTTGTGGAAAACAGGAAAGTGGAAGGATAACTAAAATGAGCTGATAGGAGGCTTCTAACAAATTTGATTGTAAAATCAGTAATGCAAGTTTCCCGTCTGAAGTAGGAACTTTTCCCAGCATACTGTGAAAATATAACAGGCAGGTCAGGAGAGCTGTGAACTTGACCAGCTTTTATTCGTGCAGTAGGTGTAATGCGTCTGTGGCCATAACATCAAATTAGAGGAGACGCAAAATCTATAAATCAGTTAAATAAGGGACGCTTTAAATTGATTTATTTGATAATATGCAGTGGAGAAACTGGTTCACATGCTGCCAGTGCCATGAAAATGTTTGATTTGTAAACATGCCATGGCACATAACCAAGTTGCGTGCATTATATATTCAACCATGTACGTTAAATTCAGTTACGTTTTATAAATAAGGCCCCAGGTGATTAGTCCTATTATTTAAACTGTTATGTCTGGAGCCGGGACGGGAGCTATGAGGAGCCGCAGACGTGATGAACCCGCTGTTGATCCTGAACATGTGTGTGTTTGTCTCTGAAGCATCTTGGACTCACCTGAACTCTGTGAAGGCACATGATTGCAGAGGGAAGGGAAGGTATTTTAAAGCTTTCCAGAAACCCATCAAGCTACAAGTATGAGCACCTGGAGTTTGCACCAAGCACGATCGGGACTGATTGCTGCCGAGTTTCATAGGCGGACTTCCAGAGGAAGATTTTCAGGCAAAAAGTTGGTGTAAAAATAAAAATAAATAAAAATGTTGGGAACCTAGCTTTGGATGGCATTTCTCATGGTCCCAGTCACGTTCTGGGATATTTAGGGGAAAAAAAATCTGATGAGAAATCTAAATTGGGTCATTGTTGGATTGTCCAAGGTCAGTTATGGGTCGCAGACCAGAACCGCTTTTGAAGCCACATTTCTGATGGCCTTCCTTTAATTTCGTTAAAAACACTGAGGAATAAGAGAGAATTAGATCTTGGTAAATTTTTGCTTTGTGGAATGCTGTTCTTCAGAATCCAGTATGGGAGAGAAGACTAAATGTGGATTACTTCAGTGAATGTGCTTTTCCCAGAACAATTCTGACTAACAATACTATTAAAACATATAAATACGAGGGTGAATCAAAAAGTAAAGGCAAAATCCATTTAACAGCTTTAATAGAAGCAACTATGAGGAATTTAACAGATCACTTTTTTACATAGTCACCATGCAAGATGGCACATGTCGTATCGTTCAACTAGCTTCTGTGTTCCTGCAGAGAAGTTTTTCGGCTGCTCCTGAAACCAGGTGAGCCCCGCTTCCTTTACTTCATCATCAGAGGTGAATCTGCGACCATGCAGTGCCTCCTTTTGTGGACCGAAGATGTGATAATGGCTCGGCACCAGATCTGGGCTGTAAGGAGGACGCGGGAGACGCTGGAACCCGAGCCGTCGCACTGTCTCTGCTGCCGTATGAGGACGTGCATTGTTATGGTGCAGCAAGACTGTTTTGGACAGCATTCCTTTTCTTTTGCTGTGAATTGCAGGTTTAAGTTCATTTCGCAGCAATGCACATGAATTTACACTGTTCACTGTTTGCTCATGCGCTTTGCCCGTTATGGCAAATGCAGATCCATAGCCATTATCCTAATGTGCAGCCCATTGAGACACCATTGTCTGTCAGTCTTCTGTAATCAGGCATCCGCCCTGTCGATGTGTCCTTGTGTGCGAGATGTTGATGGGCGACCAGAACATTCTTTCAGTTACACCCGTTCTTCCTGCTTTAAACCTTTCGTCAGTTCATAGTGCTGTCCATACTGATCCAAAATCTGATGGTGAATTTCCACAGGTTTCACTCCCTCTGCCCAAAGAGAGTGCATAACAGCACGTTGTTCTTCGATGGTGCAGTTATGCAATGGAGAGTTCACATTTCTGCCCTCGTGGCTGCCACTCGCCTAAAGGCTGAGTGCTGCACTGTGCATGGTTGGACTGTTCAACAGGCAATGTGCGAGTATGTTGCATTTTGTTCCCTTTCTTATGGTTATTGCAAAATTTTAAAATTGCCTTTAGTTTTGATTCTCCCTCATATTAAAACATGCACAGTAGCTATTAGTTTTCATTTGTCCTTTGTCTAGGTAATGTGTAGCCAGTGAAGTGGAATTTGTTGCTTTTTGCAAAACTGTAGCTTTTGAGATTAATATTAAATATTAATAATCCATTTTAGGGGTGAAGGAGGGAGATCTGAGGCACATTTTCTGCTTGCGTTTTTCTTTTTTCTTTTCTTTCTACTTTTTAAAAAAAAAAACATTTTAATTATTATTTTTGATTTAACGCAACGCCTCTGACGAACAAATCCGGTCCTACTTGATCTGCTGGCAAGAGTTTTCTGGTTGCCGTCTCCTGTGGTTCGGATGAACTCGATTTTTATCTCTTGATAAAAGATGAACCTAAATGGCTGCAGATGGCAAACCACGGACACAAACAAACTTGTGCACGTTTGCCTGTTTTTTGTCGCTGACAAAACATTTCTGCGTGCCTGTCTTGTATCTACAGGTTCAGGTGTGCAACTATGTTCCCTGTGCTGTCGGAGATCTCTATGATGAGAAAAGACTGGGGAAACGTTTTCTCTTGTTCCGTAGAGCAGTTCAGCTCTTTCCAAGTCCAAGTCCCCTGTGGTCATAAATGTCAGTCTCTCATGGGTGACCAACAGTCTTCACTTTCTAACAGTTTTCCATCTGTCTAGATTTATTTTTAGTTGTTTACTCTCGTTCCCTCGTCTCTTTTCCTCAATGCTTTTAAGTGCATTGAAGTTAATTATAAACAGAGCGTCATAAGGCACATTTAAAAGGAGCTTTGGGATTCGCACACATATGCCAGATCTGCTCTGAGTAGTTGACGGAAGACGTTATTTCTGTCTACAAGACTTTACAGATTTGTGATTGGTGGTGCAAAAGTTCAAACAGCCTTTATTGTAGCAAAACTCGTTTGGGGCACGTGGCCCTATTGTGTGCTCCAACCTTTTTTGGTTTGTTTTTCAGCGCGCTCGTCGGTAATTAAAATTTTTTCCATACCAGCTCAACTCTGAAATGCCGACAGGATCGCAGAAGTGTTCGCGTAGATACATTTCCTTGACTTTTATGCAGGCTGATTTGTTATTTTAAGAGAGTGGATTTATTTTTGTGCTTCTACCTACTGATGGAAAGAAAACTGACTGAAGGTGCTGGATCTGTTGGCTTCATACTTTTCCCAGGCAGATAAGAGTAAGGAAGTGCTGTCCTCCTGAACTGAACCTTCTTGGATGAAGGTGTTTCTGGATGACATTTCATGATCCCAAAGGATCTGGGTGTATATAATATAAATATATATAAATATAAAGCCAGTCATTGCCTTCTCATCCTTATGACCTTCTGATTTTTGATTACAGAGCACTGTTTCCTAAATTTGTTTTACTGCCAAGGACGATCTATCAGTTGTAGTAGTGACAGCATGTGGGTCCTTTTAAAGGAAAGACCTCAAAGGGGGGGGGACTTCTTCAGATCTGAACTTATGCCAAGCGCTTCAAAAATCGAATGCAATTTTTCTCAGACAGAAATGGGGGGGAGGGGGGACGTGGAACGTATGGCCCAATTTTGATAGCCTATAGGAATTTTAAAGTGATTTTGGAGATTTGTCCATACGTTTTCTAGCTCTGTTGCTAGAAGGTTTAACTCAGCTGTTGATGGAGGGAAACGAGTGATATGGATTTCTCTCTTTTCCTCCAGCTTCAGCTCTCCTCTTAAAGACAGCAGGCCGAACGATGTGCCCTTATAAGGACAAAATAATGCTGGGTGAGCAGTGGACTTGCTGACTCACTCATTCACTCACATACTTGAAAGCAATTATTCTGTTGGGGGGAGTGACCAGGTTTTTAAAAAAAAAAAAAAAAAAGAGGACTTGAGCAATAGTCTAAAATCACTAAAATGATATGATCTTCTTAATAGCTGTCCATAGAAAAAAAATGAAGCTGACATGCTTTCACTAGAAACCTGTGTTTGGATGGTGCGTCAGTCCTTTTACACACCCTCTATGGGGCGGCGAAGACCCTGGTGGTGGAGTTTTGTGAACATGCGCGGGAGTCATTCACCTGTCAACCCCACCTAGTCTTGGGGACGGGGGATGAAGAAACTACCGAACGGGTGTTTAATTCTAAGCCAAAAAAAATTGTGATTCCTTATTGCAAGAAGAACCGATGGTTAATGGGTTATAACGCAGGACAGATGTACGCAAGTCAAATACAGCAGAGTTTGGTCATGATTAATCATCATTAAAAGTCGCCAGTGTTACTAGTAATGCAGATTCATGAAACCGATTTACTGGGTGTTTAAACATGGCACTGAATTCCCCAAGCAGCACTGTCTGTTTCACCCTCCATCATGTAACCTACTCGTTTTTCACTTGTTTGATATTAGTGGTTTATGTCAATCAGTATATGACCGTATCAGAGACTCAGGGTTTCACAGCGCTCAGCCGTACTGTATCTCAGGGAAACAAGCTGCAGCTTGACCTGGCTTATCAGTTTTTAGGAAGGAAAAGTGTGTGTGTGTGGCACTGCGCCCAACAGTGACTTGGCACTAAGTTAATCATATCCTTCAAAAAAAACCAACCTTTTCTTCTCCAAAAGGAACAACTTTGTCAGGCAGTCGAGCGAGCAGAGGAGTGAACTAATCGCTGCTGGCTGCTTTAGTGGCCTTCATTTTTGTCAGACATTATTTCTTCTTCCCTGTATTTCTGTTCCCTCTGACTGCGTGTAACTGCATGTCATTAATGAGGTGTAGTGCGTATGTGTGAGTCGGGGTGCATGATGCGAGACGGATCAGATCTCGATTCTTTAAGATGATCTACCGTGATGTATTCTGCAGTTTTGTTCGCCAACAGAACAGTTGTTAACTGTCTGAAGATACTTAATGATGAATAAAATGCAGCTATTCATGTTACAAAAGAACAGCATAGCCTTTTGTTCACATTCTCGTGTAGGAAGTCGTAAAAGAGCAGCTTTGTGCAAACCCTGGAGATTTTCTAAAAAAAATACAAAATAAATGAACTTAAATCTCTTTACTGAAAACCTAACCACATCAAAAAACATGGACTTTTTTTTCTTTCTTTCTTTTTTTTCTCTTTAAACTGGATTTATTATAGGGTTTAGGTTATGCGGTGTGTCTGCTGTACGAGTTGCACCTTCTGGCCAATCGGAATGGAGAATTCTGTTCGCTGCATTGTGGTATAAATATCTAAATAATATTACTCTGTATACATTAGGTGCTTTTCTTCCACTTGTCGAGTGTCCACTTTTGGTGAGCCTGTGTCTGGGCTCAATGTGTTGTCTTCTGAGATTTCTAGTACAACCCGAATTCTAGAAAAGTTGGGAAGTTCTTAAAATTTGAATAAAATGAAAACTAAAAGACTTTCAAATCACATGAGACAATATTTTATTCACAACATAGATAACAAATGTTTTTAAACTGAGAAATTTTACAATTTTATGCACAAAATGCTCATTTCAAATGTGATGCTTGCTACAGGTCTCACAATAGTTGGGACAGGGGCATGTTTTGGTTTTGGGATTTGGTCCCATTCTTGCCTGATCTAGGTTTCCAGCTGCTGAAGAGTTCGTGGTCGTCTTTGACGTATTTTTCATTT
>JAQMCW010148191.1:0-13078 GCA_030068335.1 Chrysichthys cranchii | reverse complement strand
CCCATTTTTAAAGCTGCTCTTAAGACTCATCTTTTCGGCCTGGCTTTCGATCCAGTGTGAGTCGTTTTATTTCGAGTTCATTGTTCTTATTGTTCTTATTGGTGTTTAATTGTGGTTTGTATTTTATTGTGTTTTGAATTGTTTTATTTCTGTCGCTGTATTTTATTATGTTTTGAATTGTTTTTATTTATTTATTTATTTTATTTATGCAAATTCCATCTATGCATTTTATTTATTTATTGTCTTTTTAGTTTTATTTCATCTTAATGTTTTATTCTTATGTTCAGCACTTTGGCCAGTGGTTGCTGTACAGAAAGTGCTTGATAAATAAAGTTGGCTTGGCTTGGCTGGCTTGGCTATGTTTAACGGTTTAAGCAGCATTAATCGTTGAAAATGGTAAAATGGTTAGAAGAATAATAAGCGGAATAAAAATAAGAATACTACAGATAACAATAGAATGCATTTTCATGCACTCTAATAACCCAGTTACAATAGGCAATATTAATAGACCAAACTCTGACAGACAAGCTTTTTTCACAATTAGTTTTCTTCTATTTCAAACATTTCTAACTTTCATATTATTCTAGGTGTTAACTTCAACACCATAATAGACACACCACTGGACAAAACAAATGCTTCAAATAGAAGTTGGCAACCCACAGAAACAATAAAACAGTTCATGAGTGATTTTGGTAGCTACAACACCCATCCATAAGAGAATACTCCTTTTTCACTCTCTCTTCATCACAGCTATTCATGTCAAAATTTCTTTCTCACCAGCAACTCAATCTTATCCAACATTAATAGACACAGTGATTCACCCTATCATCAGTGGCCATGCTTCCATTACTCTCACGTGGAATATTTCCACCCTACACAAATTCAGACCTAGATGGCACTTCAGCACCTCATTCCTCAAAGACCCAGAGTTTAATTACCTCATTGGAAAGGAGTGGGCATCCTTCCTTAAAATAAATGACTCTCCTAAGTCAGTCTCAACACTCCTTTGGGAAACAGGCGAAGCGATTTTAATAGGTAGTATTATTTCATTTTCCAGACATACGAAAAATAAGGAAAAAGAGCAAGACTCAGAACTGCTACAGAAGATTAAACAGCTTCAAGACCTTAAAGCAGCCAATCCAACTGAGGAAACTGAGAAGGAATTAAGAATATACCAATTTAAGTTAAATGGCAATCTAAATGGTTAAATGGTTAAATAGTTAAATAGGCAAACTCAATTTCTGACATAACAATAAATCTGGTAAATATTTAGCAAATGTCAGGAATCCACCCGAACAGAACACGCTTCCACGGTACTTGGAAGAGCCGTGCGGAGCGCACCTTTCAAATGCACCCGTATTCAGGGTTTCGGAAAAGCAGTGCAATGTGCGCAAATCGCGCACCTACGCAGCGCCAAAGGCGCATGCGCGAGGAACCAAGTTCAGGGTTCACCTGATTGTAAGGAGACGTAGGTGCGGCTCATTAACTTTGGACTTTAAAAGACTCTAGCAAACAGACACTCATCGCAAAGCTTTAGTTCGTTTTACCCACGCTATTGCCAAGCCGTTCTAGTCTGTGTTTGTTTTGCCCGTGCTTTGACTCTTGCCCGTTTCTTGTTTTCTGCCTAGTCTAGTCTGTGTGTATCCTGTTTGCGCCCGATTTACCCTAGCCTGTCTCTTGATTCTGATTCTGCTTGCCGTATTTCATGTCTGTTCGCCTGGATTCCCCAATAAACACCATAATGGATTATACGTCGGTCTCTCCTCTGCACATGTGTCCAACCACACCCAACATACGTGACAGCAAACCAAATTAAACAGAATAAAGAAAAAACACTCACCACCATTAAGGGCTCAACAGATAAGCATACTCACTCACCAGTAGAAATAAATCAGATTTTTAGATTTTTTATACCAATCTATACTCATCAAAATATCAAATCATTTCTTACCAACATTGACCTACCACAACTTAGTGAAGAACAAATCAACAGACTGGACTCACCAATGACACAAGATGAACGTTTTTTCTCTTAAGCATATGCCTAACAACAAAGCACCTGGACCCTGCTGAGTTCTCTAAACCTTTCTGGTTCATATTATTCTGGTCCCCACTTTTCCTCAAACTTGTAAAAGAAACAGAACACAATTCAAAGTTATTAGTTAACATGAACACTGCCATAATCTCACTTCTCCTGAAACCCAGTAAAGACTCAACCTCACCATCAAGCTACCATCCTCCTCAATGTAGACTTAAAAATGATCACAAAAACACTATGTACAGATTAGATAAGATCATTCCTTCCATAATTCACTTTGATCAAACCGGTTTTATCAAACGTAGGTACTCCTCCACTAATACCCATAGACTTATCAATCTAATGCATTTGTCATCTCTACAGCAAACAGACACTATTATAGTCACTTTAGATGTAGAACAAGCCTTTGACAGAGTAAACTGGTCATTATCAACTCCACACTACACAGATTTGGCTTCGGGGAATCATTTATTAAATGGGTTAAGATTCTCCATACCTCAACCTCTGCTACTGTCATCACCAATGGTCACATTTCACAAAGTTTCACACTACATGGAGGCACTAAACAGGAATTCCCACTCTCTCCCACCCTCTTAATTGAACCACTAGCCACTGCTATCTGTCAGAACAGCAGAATAATAAGTATTTTAAACTCCAAACGTACATCATAAGATTAGTCTATATGCGGACGACATATTGCTTTACTTAAATAACCCCTGCACATGTCTTCAAGAAATTATTAAAACATGCTCAGCCATTTCCATTTACTCAGTTATCTGGAATAAATCATCAATTCTTCCATTATACATTAATAAATTGGATGTGGCATCTCAAACATCACCTATTCCTCTTTGCATAAGCCACATCACTTACTTATGTATTAAAATTTCACCCAGGCTGTCAGACTTGCCTGACCTCAGTTTCACTCCCTAAAAACACTAAATACTACTTAAACTACTTAAAACAATAAATGATGACCTATGCTGTTGGATGAACCACCCAGTATCCATTGCTGGAAGAACAGCATCTGTGAAAATGACAATCCTTCCCAAAATAAATTATCTATTCACTATGATTCCCATACAACCCACCATCAACTGGTTCAGATCATTAGACTCAATAATATCGAACCTCTATTGGAAAAATAACCTATCTACTTTGCAAAAACCGAGATCACAAGGAGGACTAGAAGCACCAAGTGTTCACCATTACTTTTTAGCCAATTAACTTCAATACATCTTCAAGTGGGTCCATCCTAGTCCCTCAGATAACACATGGTTAGACATAGAACAAGTATTATGTATAGGCAATAGCATTTCAGATTTACCAATCCATTAAAAAAACACCCCTGCTTTAAATCACCAACAATATCAGCAACTCTGACAGCCTGGTGGAAATTCCATCAAATCACAAACTCCACCCTTACTCCATCTAACCTCACCCCAATATGGAACAACCCAGACATTAGAATCAATAATACACCAATTAATTTCCACACTTGGGCTGAAAAAGAAATCACACATCAATCATAGCTTCCATAATATAAACTGGCTTCATTTGATCATCTGACCCAGAAGTATGGCATTCGGAGCAACCATTTCTCAGAATACTTACAGCTTAAGTCATGTATATAAGCAAAATTCAACATAACAACTTGCAATCTGGAGCTCCCACCCTCAATTCAGCACTAATTAATAACCTCTCTGACAGAAAACTCCTTTCGAAAAATATACAAAATTATCCTACAATCTGACCAATTATTATCTATACCATGCAGTAATTAGAAAAGTGATTCTTCAATATCTCCTGATCCCAACTTCTGGATCCAAGTTTGCAAAAACATCTATATTATGACAAAACATGCCAATTTATAATTAATTCAATATAAGGTACTCAACACAATTCACTACACTGGCAAAAAAAGTTCTGAATGAGTTTCACTTCTGAAATTTGCACCAACTGTAATTAAAACACTCCTGACTCCTATATTCATGCCACCTGGTACTGCACACCCATTCACCAATTTTGGAAAGAGGTCACACAACAACTAAGTGAAATTCTTGGCTACCACATTGCACCATCCTCCTCACTCTGTCTATTGGGAGACACATCAGACATTGATATTAACACAACAAATAATAGAAACCTCCTTGTGGCACTAACTCTCACTAAAGAATCTATCCTCATGAACTGGAAATCAAAGAGCAACATTCACACGTCAGTCTGGAAGAACTTACTCGCAGAATATACTGTATATATCTCTGGAATAATCAGCAACTCACAATTACATGACATCAGTACCCCACCCCATATAGCAAACTTCATCAACTTTCTGCACTTCTGATTAACTTCTCCTTTTAACATCCTCATAATAATCATTTTTATTTATATAACATTTTAATATTTTTAAACTAGCATCATTTGGCAGACGCCCTTATCCAGAGCGACTTACATTTATCCCATTAATACAACTGAGCAGTTGAGGGACTTGCTCAAGGGCCCAGTGGTGGCAGCTTGGTGGTGCTGGAATTTGAACTCACAACCTTCCGATCAGTAGTCCACCATCTTAACCCCTGAGCTACCACTGCCCATTATTATTATTATTATTATTATTAAAAATAATGATAATAATAATAATAATTATTATTAGTAGTAGTAATAGTATTATACGTGCCACTTATACTTATTAATAATTATACATGCCACTTATTATTATTGCCTGTCATTAATACCATTATTAGTATTAATTATTTTCACTCTATCAATCACAGGTTCACTCCCACACCATTTGAACTGCTGTTCAGATGTCATCCTCACACCCTCTTCAACGTCACCAAGGAAGCCTTGGGGGAGCAGCCCTAGCCCTACAAATCAGTAATAGAGTATGCGTAAGACATGCAAATCAAAATTAATGCTGTCCTCCCTATCATCAAGGAACACATGGAGGCAGCCCAGGTCAATCAAGCCAGAGTGTTTAATCACATGGTCAAGCTTCAAGAATTTTAACTAAAAGACTCGATAGCTAACCCCACTTCTGGGTACATGACCTCATCGAATGGCTGGGGAAGACCTGCTTTATTTCCAGCCTAAATCTGCCCAAAGACTACTGGAAGGTCCTTCTCTCTCTCTGGATGCCAGACACAAAACTGTCTTCAGCACTGCCAGCAGCCACTGACAGTACCAAGTTCTTCCTTTAAGCCTCAAGAAAGCACAATATCTGGGATACTAGATCAGACGAGGACTACTGCAACCCTGAGCAAAGAAGATTGAGGTCATCTACACCTACCCTAGACCAACTATGAAAAAACAGGTATGTGCTTTCCTTGGGTAGCTAGGTACTACCAAAGGTTTGTGCCTAACTCCTCTCCTCTAGCCTCCCCCCTCTCTAATCTTACCAGGAAGGGAGAACCAAGAGAAAGTGCACTGGACCCAGAGGGAAGAAGCTGCCTTTGTCACACTTAAAGATGCCACTTACCAGCTCTCCCATCCTCAGAAACCCTGACTTCAACCGACACTTCCTGGTACCCACCGATGTCTCGAATATAGGCCTACTGTCAGACCATGTGTAACTTCAGTGGGTGGCAAAGACAAATAATTCTAACAGCCTGGAAATAAGCTGCTTCTTATCTCTTCAAGATTTCTTTTTCCAGGTGCAACACCAAGAGGGATCTTAAAACCGCAGTAGGGTAAAGTAACCTCACTTATGATATTCCCCGCTGACAGATGTCTATATATTTCTGTTTGTGCAGACAAGGGCAATCCAAAGGACTCCCAGGTCTCAGAGAGCTGAACCCAGTGGCTAAAACCTCACTCACCCTCTCCTGCCTTGGGAGGCCCAGAGCATGCTTCCCTTTCTAGCTTCATTTCCCTGAACACTGTGACAACACCTGCAGCACTATCTTCTCCTCCCATTCACACTCACTGAAAATTATCAATAAAATTATAAATAAAAGAGCATTTCACTCTACAGCATCCCACTGTTTGGTCATCCGTTACTAATGCCGTTAATAGTACTGCCACTTTAAAGTCCACAATTTTTTTTTCACAGAGGATGTGAAAAGATACAAAGGACTCAGCACCTTAATTGCAGACAGCATTTATTTGGAAAACCAATTTCTCTGCAACAAAACTGCACAATTAGAAAGAATTTTCATTAAATTTAATTACATAAAAAACTTAGATGACAAAAATAGAAAACAAGTCCCAAATCTTTGTAACACAAAAGAACACGAGGAAACATATGAATAACACACAAAACACAAGGCTTGGCATACAGAAAAAACAAACAAGGTGGCAAACCATTGTTTCGCAAAATACAAATGCCAAACAGAGTCTATAAAAATAGTTCCTTGGGGTGTGGTCCTAACTGGATGCACCTGCACCCAAACAGAAGGATTTGGGTGCAGGTGCATCCAGTGTGGGAAGTTGGCCATGTTTCCTAGGTCCATGGACTCCTAGGAGATGGAGTCCCTTTCAGTGTCGGAATCCCCCTCGCTTTCATCAGATGTTTCTATGTTTTTTGTAGGTGGGTGTTCTTGCTACATGGAATCAGGAAGTGGATATTATGGGGATGCTGTGGTAAAAGTCCTTGTGTTTATGGGTGTGTGTGTAAGGAATCAGGGTGCAAGTGGAGACATGACAAAACCCATCACAGAAGGTATATCCAGCTTGTACATCACTGGGTTGATCCATTTGAGGATCTGTAATGGGCCAAAGTAACAGGCATGGAGTCTCCTACAGCAGGGGCAGATGACGGATGTCACATGTGTAGAGCCACACATGTTTGCCAGAGTGATATGCGGGAGCTTTGCTTTGGCAGCAGTCTGCAAAACACTTGTTGGTGGCCACTACATGCTCCAGGTGCTGATGTGTGCTCTCCCACACCTATTCACTGCGTTGGAACCACTTATCAACTGCAGGTGACTCTGTGGGACTGTACACAGTGGAAAGGGGTTAACTTGGTAGATGAGTGGTGGAGTGAATTTTGAGCGTACTCCACCCACGGTAAATAGCATGACCAGTCATTCTGATTATTAGCACAGTATATATACAAAAAATCTCCTGATTGATCATCTCTACTTGGCCATGTGAGGCTGACAGTGATTCCCAGCTTTCCCATGAAGTATCTGAATATCTGATGGAAGAGAATTTCAGCCAATTTAAAAGCAGAGGGTAAAACAGGTAGTGGAATGAGCCAGGTGGAGTGATAGAAACAATCTGTAAGCACTAAAATAACAGTATTTCCCTGTGACTTGGGAAGATCTGTTATGCAATCTATGGCTAGGTGGGACAAGGGATGTTGTGGAGTAGGTAAAGGAAGGAGTTTATCTTTTTCTTATGAAGCCCCACAGTTAGGGAACAACCTTCCAGTTAGTGTTCAGGGCTTAGACACAATCTCAATGTTTAAATCTAGGCTGAAAACGTATCTGTTTAGTCAAGCTTTCTGTTAATAGCTTTATTAGCTAAAGGAGAAGATCTGGAGGGTTCCAGGCACAGAGTGTTTTGGGAAACTGGGATGTTTGGATGCTGTCACTCCCCACTTTTACATGTTCACTCAGGTTTGTTGGTGGGGGAGTGGGGGGTTGCTTTATGTCCCAGGGTTCCCTCATGTCAGTGTTACCTTCTGGATCTCCCTTTTAGTTATGCTGTCATAACTAGCGTCTTGCTTTTTGCCTGCACTCAGCATTTCGTATACATTGCCTTTAATCTCCGTGTGGCAATGCTTATACCTAACGTCTCTCTCTCTCTCTCTCTCTCTCTCTCTCTCTCTCTCTGCTGAGCTGCATATGCTGTTCCTGAGAGATCATTGAGTGTCGTCCTGCTCCTGGTTTTTGGAGTGTCGTCCTGCTCCGGATTGGGGTTGCCATCTTGCCGCTATTGGGGATGGCCCATGCGAACTGCCTCAGTGTGCATTCGGGAGCTCTGGGGATGATGCTGGCCTGCTGCTGGCATGGGCAGTTCTTCTGCGGTGGCCGTGACTTTGATTTTCTTGGATCGTCTTACACTCGAGGCCCCGTTGGTGATCAGCTGAAGCTGAACAGACTATTCTTACACCACATTGAACTGCTTCCACAACTAAACTGACCACATAACACATGGATGTAGATGTGGGTTGTTATAATAGCATTAGCTGTCACCCAAATGCGGATGGGTTCCCTTTGGCGTCTGGTTCCTCTCAAGGTTTCTTCCTCTTGTCGTCTGAGGGAGTTTTCCCTTGCCACCGTCGCCATAGGCTTGCTCATCAGGGATAGGCATATATCTATATATTAATATATACAGTTGTGGTTAAAAGTTTACATACACTTGTAAAAAACATAATATCATGGCTCTCTTGAGCTTTCGGTTACTTCTACAACTCTGATTTTTCTCTGATAGAGTGATTAGAACAGATACTTCTTTGTCACAAAAAACATTCATGAAGTTTGGTTCTTTTATGACTTTATTATGGGTTAACAGAAAAAAGTGATTACATCTGCTGGGATGATGTAACATTGATCCAAGGCCTCTTTGATGAATTCTTCCATAGCCTTATGCTCAGCTTGTGCTAAAGAATAAATATGGCACCTAGGCAGCATGGTGCCAGGCAGGAGATCATATGGACAGTTAGGTGGTAATCCACTGCCTTTAGCTTTACTAAACACATCTAGGTATTGGTGTTATGGTTCAGGGATGTCTATTTTGATGACAGTTTCAGAGCTTTCAAAGGCTGTGGTGACTAAAGCTATAGGTGGTCACTGAACACCGTTTTCAAGGCAGTAGACAGACCAGGCTGCGATTCCTTTTTGTGACCAGGAGATGCACGGATTATGCTTATGTAGCCAGGAAAATCCCAGGATGATATGGTATTCAGGAATATTTGTGACTAAGAGAGAAATGGTTTCAGTATGGAGACAGGTCACAGTTAGGCACAATAGCAGAGTGCATTGAGTGATATTTCCTTCTATAGGGCCCCCCATCAATTGTGTGAAGGTCCAAAGGAGTGTTAAATGGTAGCAAAAATATCTGTAGTTGTATCACTGTGGCATGGTCTCTGAAGTTCCTGGCCAAACCTGAGTTGATCATGGGTCAATTCGTATGAGACTGGTTTGAGTGGTTTACTTCAACCAGCAAAATTCATGGTGGAATGGAGGTTACTGAGCTTGTACTTAGCGTAGAAGGCTTGATAGATGATTTGGCTTCTGGATTGATGTTACTGTGGGTGCAGGAAAATCATTCATGGCACTGAGTGATGATATGATTTTCTGATCCACAACAGAAGCTGAGGTGTTCATTTCTATTTCTATTGGCCATTTTGATGGTTAGATCAATGAGTTAGTCGAGAGTGGCTGTTTCATTTCGACAAGCAATTTCCTTAACAATGTCATCATTAACTCCTTGACAAAATACTGCTTTATGTGTGGACTTATTCCATCCACTTGTAGCAGCCAAAGTACGAAATTCAATGGCATATTCAACATCTCTGTAAGTACCTTGTTTCACAGACAGCACAAATGAAGAGATCTTTCCCTCAGGTGCGTGGTCAAATACATGTGGAAACACTGTTATGAACTGATCATATGTACATATAGGAGTACTTTTGTATTCCCACACATCATCCAAGACAGCATCCACTTCCAGAATAGGGCCATCTTGTCCATATTGAACACCTGCTCTGGCTGATATCCACCTTCTTTAATGATGTTCTTGAAGGTGTCAGTGACATAAATTTCTCCTGCTTCATAAACACTTCATGAAGCTGCTTGGCCTTCGCTCGGATTATATAGGTGTCCACGGGAATGTTTGTCTTCCAGCAGTCCTCAATCCAGAGTCCTAAAGCAGATTCCCTCCGGACCACAGCCTTATTCAACAAGCTTACCACTCGTTTGATGCCCTAGTTATATGACACTGCGGCCGTACCTCTTATCTTCTTTTCAGCCTTCTTTATGTAGCGAACCGTGGACTCGTTGATGCTGTAATGGCGTCCTACAGCGGTGCAGCTGGTCCTTTCCTTTAACAAGTCCAAAAGTTTTACCTTTTTACCTTTTTTGTTAGCATCTTCCATCGGTGTTTGGGTGTGGTCCCGTAAGAAGTAAAAGGTGCAGATAGCTTTTTGGACATAATGCAGGGCTTTACTACCCACAAAAAGCTCAGCGAAACACGTCGATGCTGAATGAGTGAAATGTGAGATGTTGGCCAACACAAACCGGAATGATGCTCTTCACTTAGTTAATCAGCACCCAGGAGACTCTAATGAGCCGCACGCTCTGATTGGGTAGCCAATTAGGATGCATGTACTCTACCAGCAAAAGCCAGCGAACCACTAAAAAAGCTGCAAATATATAATTAGACCAATTTAAATAAAAACTCGCGATAGAGTGACGGCGCAAAATCTGAGGTGCGATATGGCAAGGGATCACTGTATACCATATATCCATAATCTATGCATCTCATTTTTGCACCACAGGTGCAGAACTTTGCATAATTTTTGTAAAGAATATCTGGAACATTGTTTATGAAATAAAAAAAAGATGGGAGTGTTGTTGGGTCATCTATATTTAAAATACAGTTTATTTTAAAAAATCTTACAAGACTGTGGGATAGTATATAATGCACATATCTGTTTATACTGATTGCCCATAAGTATCACAGAAATATCATACAAACACTATGCAAATAGACATGCACCTTTAACTAGGCATGCACCTGTGTAACTCAATACTGCTTGCAATTGAAATGTGGTACACTCATTTAACAAAACTACATTGGTTTATCCTCTGTGGCTCTGTGATAAGTCGTTAATACGGGGGCAGGGCGTAACTCAGGGAGCTAAGATGGCGGCCTACTGATCGGAAGGTTGGGAGTTCAAATCCAAACACTGCCAAGCTACCACTGCTGGGCCCTTCAGCAAGGCCCTTAACCTCAAAATGCTCAGTTGTATAAATGAGATAAAAATGTAAGTCATTCTGGATAAGGGCATCTGCCAAATGACAGTAACGTAATGTAATATAGTGATGTTCATTCTCAGCCTAGTGAGTGTATAGTGGAGCAGAATTCTATTACCTTCAAACCGTCTCAGCACTTTAAATATAATGGATAATCTGATGGAACATTGTACTTTATTATATAACCACAGAGTGTGTGTGTGTGTGTGTGTGTGTGTGTGTGTGTGTGTGTGTGTGTGTGTGTGTGTGTGCATGGATGCATGCACTTAAAATGATGTTGATGTTATATATCAATGCATGTGTGACGGAGCTCAATAAAATTTAGGGTGATGAATTGAAGGATGTATGTCCAGATATATGGATGGATAGATGATTGAAAAGTGCCTTGTCAAATGTTGTTAGACCGAGAGATCTTACCTTTTATGGTAATAGATTTGGCCCATTCTACCTACATTATCAAAGCAGTAAAGTTTGAAATATGGAAATGGAAAAAAAATTCAAATGAATGTTCTCCAGTGTGTCCTCCCTATCAAGAGTGGTCCTTATCAAAGTTAATTCACCAGCAACTACTATGACAGGCTAATGTAGAAAAAGATGGGGATTATGAATATGCCTTTTGGGAATAAACACTTGGTGGACAAATACTATTTGATTCAATATAGTGTAAATGACCTTTTTTATACCATTGTATTAATCTGTACCTTCTGAGAAATACAATGCACATATAAGCACATCATCTATATAATTGTTTTAAAGATTAGAACAACGAGAGAGAGAGAGAGAGAGAGAGAGAGAGAGAGAGAGAGACAAGAAAGAAACAAAAGTTGGGAGAGCAAGAAAGAAACCTAATTTAACCTTCAAAAATCACATAATTAAAAAGAACTCACCACAAAGCGGGTGCAGAAGTTGGCCAGGTCACCAAAAAAGTCCTCAATGCTGATGGAGTGTGGGTCAAAGGCAAAGTAGCTTCCCAGGCTCTCATAGAGCTTCTGCATGTTCTTGTGCATGGTGGAGAGCTTTTCGTACTGCTCTCGTGAATATTTGGAGAAACCGTTAGGAAAGGTCAGTTAATGAAAAATAAACAGCAGCAGAATCCACAGAACAAGGACAACTCAGTGGTTTCACAGATGTAAGCCTAATGGTATATGCATATCAGAAAAATACAGTAATGCTTCAGATTCCTTTCATGATCCTACAGAGAGGTGATTTAAAAAACAGAACATAGTCAGAGGTTCTCACATACAAGGCATCAAAACAACGTAATATTATACCCTCAAGAGCTTTGGCTCTCTCTGAAGTCAGCGGCATAGTGCAATAATACTCAAATACACATACTGTAATATGAAGGAAGTCTTTTGGGTTTTGTTTTTGTCAGTTTTGTCTCTTTTTAAAAGAGTAGGACCAGTTTGTGTGTATGGTCTGTAATTTAACTGAAGGCATATGAAGGCAGGTTGGTTCACTGAATGATGGCTCCTGTCAAAGAAGTGTTAACTTATTATTCACTGGTTACACACAGTACAGTATCAAGTAACATGTACCAAGTCTGTAAACATAACTACAAAGCGAGAAAACAAATTATTGTGCTTAGAATGTTTTTTTAAAGATGCACCATAAAGATCACTATATGACATATTCAGACTGGGCAACTTAAGTCTAAATGTATGTTAATATTTTTACACAGGGAAATTTATCTATACAGAAAGTGTCCTTAATGGTGTCTCAGCAGCAAAAGACATCCTCTTTAAAAACATGCAGTTGTCTATAAATCCAAAAACAATTATGAGTAGAGAATGTGGACTAAAGAAGGAAGCAAGCCCCTTTTTTCTTTGGTGTCAAATGCAATATGATGTAACATCACAGCTAGATAGTATTTTAAACAAAAAAATAAAAAAGACTAATATGATGAGAGGTTGGCAAGTATTTATCATAATAATCACTGCAAATTTGGAATATGGATTCTGTCCTCTGTATTTGGCATATTATAAAAGAACACTATCACATTAAACAGCACATTCTATTATTTGGCCTCAAATAGCATTTCAGGTATTGTGTGTGTGTGTGTGTGTGTGTGTGTGTGTGTGTGTGTGTGTGTGTGTGTGTGTGTGTGTGTGTGTGTGTG
>JAQMCW010148164.1:0-13080 GCA_030068335.1 Chrysichthys cranchii | reverse complement strand
GAGGCTGTGGCTGGAGGCAAGG
This sequence comes from Chrysichthys cranchii, assembly GCA_030068335.1. Taxonomy (NCBI): domain Eukaryota; kingdom Metazoa; phylum Chordata; class Actinopteri; order Siluriformes; family Claroteidae; genus Chrysichthys; species Chrysichthys cranchii. Next base: position 13,058 of record JAQMCW010148164.1, on the reverse strand, counting down.
AGCCGGACGAGGCTGTCGACCCTGGCGAGGAGACGGGTGAGGCTGTGGCTGGAGGCGAGGAACCACCGGACGAGGCTGTGGCACCTGGCGAGGCGCCGGCTGATGAGGCTGTGGCACCTGGCGAGGAACCTGAAGAGACTGTGGCACCTGGCGAGGAACCTGAAGAGACTGTGGCACCGGGCGAGGAGACGGACGAGTCTGTCGACCCTGGCGGCGTGCCCGGCCTGCGCGGCGACCCAGACGGCGTGTCCGGATTGTGCGGCGACCCAGACGGAAAGCCTGGCGTGACATCGGCCTCTGGCTGAGCAGGAGCGGCGTCGAGGACGACCTCTGGCGCGACAGGAGCGGCGTCGAGGACGACCTCTGGCGCGACAGGAGCGGCGTCGAGGACGACCTCTGGCGAGACAGGAGCGGCGTCGAGGACGACCTCTGGCATGACAGGAACGGAGGCGAGGACGACCTCTGGCGTGACATCGGCCTCTGGCTGAGCAGGAGCTTCGACTGTGACCTCTGGCAGAACAGGAGCTGCGACGACCTCGGGCAGAACGAGGCAGAGCAAAAACGCGAAACGAGATACAGAGTCCTAGGTCAAATACCGGTAAGCTAAACAGACAGACAAGGGCAAATACAGAGAATCGGAAACCAGGAAAACAAACACGAATCATACACGGGAATCAATCAGAATCAAGGCTTGGTAATAACAGCGTCTGTTAAGAGCGTTAATACTTCGCGAAGATAGTATCAGAACTGAGAGTCTTTATAGTCCTCATAACGACGTACAGCTGTTTCCGATTCCAGCCTGATGATTCAGAGCGTAATGTCTGCGCATGCGCCGCTGGCGCCATCACGCTGTTCATGTCTGCGTCGCGAATGCGCAGACAGCAGGGCGGAATCCTGACACATCTGTTAGATTTCGATTTGATTCGATACAGGTTCAATCTCTGTCAGGCTTCCTGCAACCAGTCCCCCTTCCTTCTTCCGTGTGTCGAGCTCAGAGACATGGTTAAACATGTTCTTTTTAGTAACACAAGGTCGTGTTAAACTCAGTGTAATTTAATGGAGAAAATCTAAAAGTATTTATACACAGAAGCAAAGACGTCATAGTAATCTAAGCAAAACAAATGACACAACTCTAAGATTTCTATAAGAAGGTGCGTCACATGAACAAGGACAGTGAATCATGTTCTTTACAATAGCTTAAGCTAAACAAGCTTAATTGTGTCATCAAGACCTAAATTATCACATGATAGAGGTTCAACAAATTCAAGAAACACAGGGACAAGATTTTCAATCTAACACCTACACATGAATAATATTTATAAAATGAATAAGTCAGGATTAAACCACACCACAGCACAGAGTCAGCACTGGTTAAAGTGGTAAATGACTTACTACTGGCATCTGATCAGAGTTGTGTCTCCCTGCTTGTGTTACTTGAACGTAGTGTAGCTTTTGACACCATCGATCGTGCTGTACTCCTTGATAGATTAGAAAGGTTTGTTGGAGTCAAGGGAATGGACCTCTCCTGGTTTGGGTCTTTAGTGGCTGTTATCATTTTATTGATGTAAATGGTGAGCTCTCTACCTGTAGTTAGGTACATTTTGGTGTATCACAAGGTTCTGTATTAGGCCAACTGCTTTTTTCCTTATATATGCTCCCTCTGGGTAATATTTGTAAACATTGTTTTAGCTTACACTGCTATGCTGATGACACACAACTGTATGTTTCAGCAAAACCAGATTGAGAGACATCATCTTAATAAAACTGAGGACTGTGTTAAGGACATTAGAAACTTACTTCTACTTAATTCTGACAAGACAGAAGTACTAGTACTAGGTACACATGCAGCTAGAAGTAAGTTTTTTGATTACGCTGTAAATCTGGATGGCCTTTCTCTTTCACCATGTGCAGAAGAAAAAGATCTCTCTTTTGAACCTCCTGTAGACAATATTATTATGACAGCAGTCTAGTCAGTCTAGGCTGAAAATATATTTGCTTATTCAAGCTTTGTATACATCGGCTTTAATCATTATATGACAGTGAAACCCACTTGCTCCTGTTGTGGATTTGCCCCATATGAACTGCCTCAACAAACACCCAGGAACTGTGAATATGGCATTATACTGCTTTTGACACAAGCAGTTCTGCTACAATGGCTCAGGACTTAAATCACCATGAAGTGTCTTGCACTCACATCTCCCTCAGAAATCAGAACAGTCTTTATGTTGAAACTACAATGAATCTGGTGCTACACAACTTTTGGACCATATAACACATAGTTATATATGTGAGTTAATAGTAATGGCACTATCTGGAGTCACCCAAATGATGATGGTTTCTCTTTTTTCTTCTCAAGGTTTCTTCCTCTTATTGCCTTGGAGTTTTTCCTTGCCACCATCACCACAGTCTTGCTCATTAGGGATATATGTGGATATATGTACTTTTAGATACGTTTATTGTTTAATAAGCTTTTAATTAGACTTTATATACTGTTAAACTGCATTGTACAATGTCCATTGTTAAAAGCACTACACAAATGAAATTGAACTGAATTGAAGGGAATCCTCCATAGAGCTGTTTGGACAGTAGGCAGTATATAATGGATCGAGGGAGTTGGGAACAGAGGAGTGGAGTCCTTAACAAGCCTCTCAAACTCCTTCATGAATAAAGATGTTTAAGCCACAGGGCAGTAGTCATTTGGGCTGCAAGGCTTTTTGTGACTGAGCCAGAGACTCAATAAAAATGGAGATGAAAACATCAGTCAGCTGATCAGCACATCTCCTCAGAACACACCCCAAGATGCCATCTAGTCCAGCAACTTTCCTGATGTTCACATGCTTCAGAGCCCTGCATATGCTGTGCTCTGACATGGAAACACAAACTTCACCCCTGATGTCATCACACTTGCTGTTGCTATTACTAGCCAGGTGACTGAATTTAGCACAACTAGTACTGTTAGCTTCAAACTGAATGTAACCCTGTTAATTTCCCTCCCTTATTACATTTATGCAAGCACTTAACAGATGTAACCCTGTTAGTTTTCCTCCCTTGTTACATGTATGCAAGCGCTTAGAAACTAATGCAGATTCTAGTTCGCCACTAGATGGAAGTGCATCGTAGAATATTCTTCTTCGTGTGTTTTTTTTCTTCCCAGGGTCGCCGAAAAAGAAAAAGAAGAAGAAGGAGACGTGAAATCAGGAAGAAAAACGTGACACGTGAACCGAACGGAAAAAAAAACTGAACCTGAATTGATTAAGAAACTTTCAAATATCCTCGAGGTTGAAATTTGTTAGACTTTAAGAAATGTACCTTGGAGCTACACTGTGGTTAAGCTACAACAACTCGGCTTGTTCTGGACTTGGATTCCTACTGTTCGCCCCGTTGGAGCTGGATTTTTCTCCGTTCGCCCTGGTTCCCTGGTCCACCTCCTCAACTAACAGCGCTGCAACGCTCCCATTGGGATTTTTTGACATGGACGCTAAGTATTAAAGGGGTGGTTGGGTAGATTAAAAATTTGAGTGCACTCAAGGTTAATAATTGTTTAACTGAACCATACTTGTTTATTTCATTTATTTTTGGTTCCTGGAGATCTCATTGGTTAATTTAATTTTTCCGTACTAAATTTTACGTGGTTTAAGCAAAATATTGAACAACGAAAAAAAAGCAGAATAATAAGCACACGTTTAAAATTTGACTTTACTCAGTTGTCTGTGTGTTTTATTTGGGGTGGAAGCTATAAGTCTTCTGACTGTTTGATGGCACATCACCAAGCTCCTCATTGAACCTAGATTTAGATAACCACTACTGTAGACCTTTAGACAGGTTACAAGCATAACCATCACCGTAGGGTTACATGAACATAGATTACATTTAGATTGTCAGTTAATGTGGAGTTGAGACTTGAGTGGAGTAGTGGTATTTATACGTTTATATCACTGGAAATTAGACCACACTTGTTCACCTGTACTGATGTTTGGCCTCTTTCACCACAATCTGAATGCAATAGTACTCTGCCTTATATTATCTCATGTCACCGGTTCCAAGTTCTTTTTTGTATGCAAAGGTGTGGGCATTCACTGCTTTCCAGATGGATCTGTCGACCCATGATTTCTGGTTATTAAATGTCCAAACAGTTACAGTGGGGATAATCTGGTCTACCAACGTGCCAATGAAGCTAACAGCTACTTCCACATACTCACTGACATTGGCTGAGCTGAGTTGGAGTGTATCACATCCACATCAAGCGCATCTTGCAGTATGATTTCAGATTTGACAGAACAGCACTTTGCCTCTATCATCATGAGAAGTTCCTAGATTTTTGTTAATATTCTGGGGACAGACAAATGACTCCATGGTCACTTTTACCAAAACCTGTGTCTGCTTGAGGTAGACTATAGACGGCCAATGTGATAACCGATGTAAAATCACAGGGCAGGTAGAATGGCCGGTTGAGGGCCAAATGTTCCAAATGAGGTGAACAGGAGTGGGAGATAGTTGTAATGTTCCAAGAATTGCACCCATCTGTTGTTTGTCAAAAAGCAGCCAACACCTCCTTCAGTTTTTCCAGCCTCAGCCATTCTGTCCACTCAAAACATGGAAAAAGGGCATCACAGCATGATCCGGGACGGCAGGAGTGAACCACGTTTTAGTAAAACAAAGATGATTACAATCCCATGTTGTGCTGGAACTTATCTCTGGCCAAAAGTCTAGTTTGTTAACTAGTGTGAGGCACAGCAGTCAAGGAGACACAAAGACCCATGAGACACTCATCTGGAGAACAAAAAAAATACCCCCTTTATTTACAGTCAGTAGTTGGGTTCTCCCATAATGGTGGTGAGCAGCCAGTGGGCTGCAGAAACAGTAAAGGAAAACTCAGGGGAAAAAAAAGATAACTGGAATAGAGGGCAGAATTCTAAATACCAAAGAAACTGAAAACCAAGGAGACTAAGTTGTTTTGACCAATTGGGCCGAGGGCTCAGCCCACTTGGAGAAGGGAAGACCATGCAGCAGGCAGCCGGGAAGCTGCTGGGCAGGAGCAGAGTAGCCAGATGGGGTGTGGGGATCCAGCTTCTACAGTGAATTTGGCACAGAGCATAGGTGATTACTCACAGCAGCTAAGCCATACTCACTCTGGCAGCACTCTGAGACCCCCTTATGGACTCTCGTCTTCTCATAGACAGTAGGTAAGGTGTGCCTGCCATTCAAGATATGTGTTCTGAGCTACTGGGAAAAGGCTAGATCCTTCAAGTTGAGTTAGGACTGTAGCAGGGGCTACTTGATGCTGGGGTCTACTTTACTGTTCTCTAGACATGCAGAAGGTGCTATTTCTACCTGGATTTGGGAGCTGTTAACAGATGGATCCAGATTGTCCTCAATAATTTGGGTGTACTTGGCAGCATATATTTTCCCTTCAATACTGACCATTTGCCCAGTACTGGCTGAAGAGAAACATGCCCACAACATAATCTTGCCACAACCATGTTTCACACATAGCACTTGGAGTAAATCCAAAAAAGGTCAAATTTGGTCCCATCTGATCTATAATGGCATCAGAATCTTGCAGGTGTGTTTTTCCATAGCACACATTTTTCTTTCAGAAAAGGCTTCTTTCTTGCCACCCTGCCATGCAGGCCAGCTTTGTGAGATTGTTGTAGCATGAACAGACTGACAAGTCCCAGCCAGAAACACTTGTAACTCCCTCACAGTTGCCATTGGTCTCTTTGTAACCTCTGATAAATGTCTTCCTGGCTCGGTCATCCAATTTGGACAGATGTCTTGTTCTAGGCAAGGTCTTGATGTAATCGAAGCCAATTGATGTAAAGTAGGCAATTAGCACCGTGTTTGATCTGGAAGATTCACTGGTTGCACCAAAGCAAGTTTACTATGGTATACTTTAAGTTGTTGATCACGTAACCAAACCAGGAATTTCATGAATTATTTTTTAATAATTTCCATGAAATTTTAAATGTTATTTTTACTTTATGAAGCTTATAATGTGCACCTACAGCTCAAAAAAGTTAGACTATATAAGAGTGGCTTTGTATAGGCACAATATAAGGGCCATTCTACCAAATCAGTGCATCCCCTTTATTTTTAAAGATATAATGTCCATCCCCAGGACATTAAATCTTTAAATATAATGTAACATAGCTGTGTCATTAAATAAATAGTGAATTGATATTAAAGTTTCCTGCATAAATATCTAATTCTAGTCATTAATAAATTATTAGTCATTAATGAATTATTAAAAACATAAATTAAAACTACCTACAATACTGAACAATTGCATTTGTTACCTGTCCCCACTTTTAAAAACTACTTTTTCGTGAAATACAGTGAATAAAATCCTTCCGAATTTGTATTTTTTTTGGCATTTTTGGTGAAATTCCATATCCCATCTATACTTTAAATACATTGAAAAAATTGGAAATGTATAATATTAATAATATATGTGTATAAAATACACATTTTAGTTGGAACATTCCACAAGTCACATATCCAACAGAATGTTATATCATTTGGAATGTCTGAAGGCCATAGGAAGACCAAAAGTAAGGTCTCTCACTTATTTTTCCATATACAGTGCCTTGAAAATGTATTCATACCCCTTGAACTTTTACACATTTTGACACTTTACAACCACAAACTTAAAATGTTTTTTATTGAGATTTTCTGTGATAGACCAACACAAATTCGCACATAATTGTGAAGTGGTACAAAAATGATACATGGTTTTCAAAATGTTAAGCAAATAAAAATCTGAAACGTGTGGCATGCATTTGTATTCAGCCCCCCGCGTCAATATTTTGTAGAGCCACATTTCGCTGCAATTACAGCTACAAGTCCTTTGAGGTATGTCTCTACCAGCTTTGCACATCTAGAGACTGAAATGTTTGCCCATTCTTCATTGCAAAATAGCTCAAGCTCAGCCAGATTGGATGGAGAGCATCTGTGAACAGCAATTTTCAAGTCTTGCCACAGATACTCAATGGGATTTAGGTCTGGACTTTGACTGGGCCGTTCTAACACATGAATATTCTTTGTTTTAAACCATTCCATTGTAGCTCTTGCTGTATGTTTAAGGTCATTGTCTTGCTGGAAGGTGAATCTCCTTCCCAGTCTCAAGTCCTTTGCAGCCTCCAACAGGTCCAGGATTGCCCTGTATTTGGCTCCATCCATCTTCCCATCAAGTCTGACCAGCGTCCCTGTCCCTGCTGAAGAGAAGCATCCCCACAGCATGATGCTGCCACCACCATGTTTCACAGTGGGGATGGTGTGTTCAAGGTGATGAGCAGTGTTACTTTTCCACCACACATAGCACTTTGCATTTAGGCCCAAAAGTTCAACTTTGGTCTCGTCTCACCAGAGCACCTTCTTCCACATGTTTGCTGTGTCTCCTACATGGCTCCTGGCAAACTGCAAACGGGACTTTTTAGGTCTTTCTGTCAACAATGGCTTTCTTCTTGCCACTCTTCCATATAGGTAAGATTTGTGGAGTACAGTTACTTACAGTTGTCCTTGGAAGCTTCTCCAACCAGTGCTCTCCTTGCTCGGTCTGTCAGTTTAGGTGGACAGCCACATCTTGGTAGGTTTGCAGTTGCATAGTAGCATACTTTTTACATTTTTGGATGATGGATTGAACAGTGCTTGAGATGTTCAAAGCTTGTGATATTTTTTATAACCTAACCCTGCTTTGAACTTATTGACAACTTTATCCCTGACCTGTCTGGTGAGTTCCTTGGTCTTCATGATGCTGTTTGTTCAATAATGTTCTCTAACAAACGACTGAGGCCTTCACAAAGCAGGTGTTTTTAAAATGAGACTAAATTAAGCACAGGTGAACTCTAGTATCTAATTAGGTGACTTCTGAAGGCAATTGATTGATACCCCTAAATAAAATCCAGTGCAGAGTACAGGGGGCTGAATACAAATGCACGCCACACTTTTCTGATTTTTATTTGCTTAAAATTTTGGAAACCAGCAGAGTTTTACAAAGAATTTTGGCCTACATTACCACCTACTTTCTGCAGAATGGTAAGTCAAATCCAGAACGATCACAAAATATCACCAAACATGAACTCTGCTATCATCAGTCTACTTCTTAAACCAGGCAAGGATTCTACACTCCCATCTAGCTACCGCCCAATTTCACTTAGTAGATCTAGAACAATTAGTAAAGTCCTTGCCAGACAAATAGAAAAAAAATCACTCCATTCATAATATACCCTGACCAAACAGGGTTTATTAAGGGTAGACACTCAGCCAATAATGCAAGCAGACTAATAAATGTAATAGACTATTGCTGTCATGTTGGTATTCACATGAATTTAAGCGGAGTGTAATCCAACACACTTTATTTACAACAAGAGCAGCAGGTGTATTATTCAGGCATACACTCACGCACAGCCCGAGTCGGTCCACGGTAAACACAGTCACAGTGATCCCAGGAAGTGACGAGGTGTTAATCCACACCAGGAAGATCCGTAGACAGTGGGGGTGACTTCCCACTGCTCTGTTCCAGGTGCTTGGGAGGACCGACTTGGCTGGCGGAGGCAAAGCACTTCACTAGGGAAAAGCATATACATAAACATGTGAGCATATGCTACAATCTATTTAGAGCAGTAACCTCTCAGGCGGTCTATGGTGAAATATGAGGATGACTGGATGCTGACTAAGGGGCGACTCGCCTATAAGTAGTTACCAGGTAATGAGATGCATGTGTAGGTGATGATGAACGTGGAGTGTGAGAGTGAAAGCCCGGCTAGCATTCCGGGGATCTGGATAGCTGTGTGCCGGTTGGTTCCAGCCCCGACCTGACAATTGCTCCATGAACAAATTAGAAACCACAGTTGTCTCTTTAGATGCAGAGAAAGCATTTGACCGGGTAAACTGGAAATTTTTACTAGCAGTTCTACACAAATTTGGATTTGGTTCATTCTTCATAGAATGGATTAAACCACTATATAGCTCTCCAGTGGGGGGTGGGGGCTGGCTGTGTGAATGTGTGTCCGTGTGATCTTGTTCTGTCTGTGGGTGTGTGTGTAGGTAACGGGTGTGTGTGTGTGGGTGTATGTGCATGGCTGGGCCTGGGTCTGGGGCATGCTGAGCTTTGGCTCCTCGATGGGCGTTGCTGCCCCTCACTGGGGTGCGGGTGCTGATTGGTCCCGGGGCGGGTGGCTGGGCATACTGGTATGGCCGACAGCCCGCTCTCTTTGGGGGAGAGGGTCTGGGGTGGCTCGAGCCTCTTCAGTGTGGGGGGGGACTCATGCTCGGGTTGGCTGGCCTCTGGTGGGGTTGTTCGCCCGTTGCCTCTGGTTCTCTGGGGCTCTCTGCCACGGGCCATGGGCGATCCATCTGATGTCTCCTTCCTTCTCCTGCTGGGAAGTGTGCGTGGATATCGTTTGGAGGTGTGGCCTCGGGTCTTCGGCGCTCTGGGGGGCTGCGGATTGCCTTGGTCTCCTGGATATCTCTCTGTCTACCTCTGGCCTTTGGGGGGTGTCATTGCAGCTTCTCACCCTCAATAACAAGTACATTTTGTGACCAAAACACACACGCATGCGCGCGCACACACACACGCACAACAGCATTGTAGATCTGTGTGTTTGTGTATTTGGTGTATCTGTTCTTTTCCTCTTGCCATTTGTTTGTTTTTTCTCTTCTTTGCAGGTGCGGCAGTTGACAATCTATTGTTCTGTTCTATTTGTGCTGTCCCTTGTTGTTTTGTGCCCCCCCTTTTCTCTTTTCCCTCAGCTCCAGCATAATATTTTCATTGAAAACAATGAGATAAATAAATGAATGAATGAATGAATGAATGAAAAATATCAACAAGACTTAAGAGTCTATAGTGAGTCTACTGCGCACCTCTTGGCAAAGCAAATGTGGCCAAATGTGGCACAACAAAGCAGACCACCATTCTGATTGCTAAAAGTGCCAGAGAGGACAGGTTTCGAAAAACAAAACAAAACACAGGCTTTACACATAAATAGTGCTCTTTTGTGTATAGGTATAAATATAATAAAATGAAATAACAAAATGAAAGCAAATTAAACTTGATTGGAGCTCCCTTAAATTAATAAAACAAAAGAAGTTCTTCCTGTGTTAAAATGAGAAAGTCCAGTCTGAAATGTCCTTTTATGTTCTTTGAAACCCAAAGAGCAGTACTTTAAAGGTATTGGCAGTGTGCAGCCTCTATTATCTACTACCCAGGTAGGACTAATAGTGCATAGGGCTTATCTGAAATCCAAGGAATGGCTTGACTATATAATCAGAGATCTCCCATAATCCAAGTGCATGGCTCCATTTCCACAGTATTTCATCATCATCCAGAATCTCATTGGGCTGGGCTCACCATCAGTGGTTTCCAGAATTCTTTTCCAGTCATTCAAAAACCAACTGGGATTTTCCAACACTAATAACTCAAGAGAAGTTAATTTCCTTGTGCTCACAGTTCAGGGCCAGGATATCTTTGTCTCACTCCAACACACACTTGACCACCATTACTGGGAACAGTCTCATGAGGAAGAGACAGACAGTGCTTCCTGTGCACAAGACATAAAGCGTCATATGCATAAAACTGTCTCACAGAGACCCAGTGTCTCAATAATATGCAACAACCCTAAATGACAAAAAAGGTATTTCGTCAATCCCCCTTGACCTAGCATGAGCCCCTTCATGTGGTATTTTCTGATACATTGATGAACTATCATAGTAACCCATCATTGGTACTTGGTTAAAGCTCTCTAATTGTCTCTGGGGGATTGATGAGAATTAAGGATATTAAGGGATTCCCCAATTCAGGGTAGTGGAAGCGCCCTGGTGGTCGATGTGTCCTTTCTGATCTATGTACTGATTCATTTGTTTCTGCACTTGCAGCAGTTTCCATATAACCCTGAGTTGCCTCAAGATTTGTGGGTTTGGATCAACAACAGTTTCTACAACTACAGGAACTCCTACATCTATAGAGGGTACATCAGTGCACTCTTCAGCCACAGCTGAATTTTGGTGTGTCATATTCACTAAAGTTACATTTTCTCCAGTAGGGAGTTGTTCAGCCACAACATCTGGCTCCTCTCATTTGGCCACTTCAGGAGATACCCCTATAGGTTCTACAGGCAACATAGGAGAACCATCCACACAAGGGTCATCCTGAGGCTGAAAGGTCACAGAGTTTGCTGGCCTAGCTGGTATGCAACTATCTCCCACTACTGGTTTTCAGTTTGTTGCTGTCTCTTTGGGATCTCAAACACCTGAACAAACCTTCCCTCAGGAATGACAGATGACCGGATAGGATACAAGAGTGTGTCATCCTCAGATTCCAAGTGCTCCTCAAAGAACTAAGGATGACTACACCTTGTTCTTGGCCAGCGACTCTTTGGCTCAGCTTAGTCAGCTTCCTCAGCTTCAGATAAGTCACCACAAGGGAGTAATAGATCCCTGTTCCCCTGCAGGGTTCAAATGGGACCATCTCCATCCATTGGCTGTACCAAGTACACAGGTAGATCTGGCATCTTTTTCACTACTCTGTACATAGTGGACTCCTACTTATCCCCAAGCTTGAGTTTATTTTGAAACCACAGGTTTCTTACTAGGACTTGATCACCATCTGCCAATGTGGACTTTCTCACTGTCTTATCAAAATAGCATTTATTTTATTCAGCAACCTTTTGAGAGTGTTTGGAGCTTTCAGAGCTCTCACATACTGAGAGTGAGATGTAGAAAAACCATCCTTAACTGGCAGACAGACTTTAATATCCACTGGAAATCTAAGCTGGTGACCAAACATGAATTCATATGGGGTAAACCCAGTAACCATGTTCTTGGTGCAGTTATAAGTGTGATTTAGTGGTTTTACATAATCACACCAGTGAGTTTTCTCTTTGTCATTTAGGGTTCCTAACATGCCAAGGAGTGTTTGGTTGAACCGTTCAACTGAGTTTCTCCTTGGATGATAGGGACTGGTGCACACCTTAGAGATACCAGCTAGGGTACTGAGCTCCTTAATCAGTTGGGACTTAAAATCCCTGCCCTGATCACTGAGCAGGCACTCTGGAAAACCATAATGCACCAAAAACTTCTCCTGAAGACACTTTGCAACTGTTGTAGCCTTCTGATCTTTTGACAGCATAGCAACAGCATATTTGATGAAATGATCAGTTATGACCAGGATGTCTTTGGTGTCGTGACTGTCAGGCTCCAAAGATAAATAGGCCATGCATACCAGTTTCATAGGACAACTTATTTGTATATTCATAAGAGGTACTGATCTTTCAGGCAGTGTCTTCATTCTAGCACAAAGTCCACAAGACTTAATCTTTCTCTCTACATCATTTGCCATTTTAGGCCAATAAAATCTTGACATACCCAAGTCAAGGGCTCTCTTCATTTATCTCCATAGATGTCTGGGGCCATATCAGCATCTAGAGCAAGGGATTCTACCAAAGTTATAGAAGGTAGGACATTGTAAGTTTCACTTAAAAGGTAGTGGTGGCACAAGACATTGGATGTGTCAGCTGTTACATCTTGTTGTCAGGAGATGAAGAAGCAAATTGTTTTTCACTATCTCTCTTCAAGAGAAGCATAGTCATCAGCCAGAGAATCACAGGGCCATCTAGAGATGCCATCTGCATCTTGATTGCTTTTTCAAGCACGATACTGAATATTAAAATCAAATGTGGAAACAGCAGCCAACCAGCGGTAGCTGGGAGCATCAAGCTTGACTGACTTAGGTCAATGGGTCGTTATCTGGTACAATCGTGAATGTGTTTCTATAGAGATAATCTTCAAATTTTTCCACGATGAACCACTTTAAAGCTAGAAACTCCAGTTTATGCACTGAATACAGTGGTACCTTGACTTACGAGTTTAATTCGTTCTGTGACGGAGCTTGTAACTCAAATTACTCGTATATCAAACCAATTTTCTCCATTGAAATGAATTGAAATGCCATTAATCTGTTCTAGGCCGCCACAAAAACACCACAATTTTTTTTGTTACATGTTTTTAAATAAGAAGAATGTACTTATTAATAACGAATATTGTATAAAAACACAATCCAATAG
>JAQMCW010148113.1:0-13091 GCA_030068335.1 Chrysichthys cranchii | reverse complement strand
ATAGTTTCCTTAAACTGTGCAATTTCAGGATATACCAAGCACTTTAAAATGCACTCATTTCCATCTATTCATGTTTATAGAAAAAAAAAACCCTGAGATTACATGGGCTACGTGTTTAATTTCTTTCTTTCTTTCTTTTTTTTAATGCAACAGCCATGCATAACACACACGACACCTATTACGATGGCAAGAGACACGACCTCGGACATAGCTAAAGTCTTCTTTCCCTCCTAGATGTCATCAGGAACAATGGGTAAGAGTTGATTTTTTTCAATTCTTTTCTCTTTTTTTGGTTTCCTGTTGCTTGTGCGTGACCGCGCAAGGCGGAAACTGCGCCTGTATGTTTCCACAGAACTGCTTCAACCCGTTCTGATAAAAGCTAAAAGCAATCCTCCCCAACGCAGCACTCCAGAGAGGAAAGGCTGAGAGACAAGTCGTCGCTCCTTATGCCTGTAAATCCTCAAACGATCGGATATAAACAGGGTTCAGCTGTGATTTAGACACAGCAGGGAATTTCAGGATGGCCGTGACCCAAGTTTGATCTGATGCCAAGTCCAAACTGCGAAAGGTGAGTTGAAATGAAGCTTGTGGAGATCATAAAGAACAAACTTTGTTCTTGATGATCAGGTTATATTATGTAGGACATAATGAAACCCTCAAAAGTAATTTGTTTTAATATGTTTGTATTTAATTTATGTCAGAAATAGACAATGGGTGCCATAATTATAATCCTCCAAGTAACCCTACTTCTCTCCAGTTTTGGCTTCACGGAACCTTCTGGTAAGTCCGATGCTAATATTTACGATTCATTACGAATCAGCAAACAAACATCAGATCATTTTGGGGGGAAATGTCCTCGCAGTGGAATTCCATTTAAAAACAAAACTATGGTTAAAAAACTGAGACGATTCAAATAGGCTTCTGTTTGTAGACTTGTAAAACAAGTGCGAATAAAACATTGAATACGTCGCTGATATCGAGTTGTCTGATTTGCCTTTTAGATCATAATCCTGTTTAGTTTTTTTTCCTCCACATCGTTCTCCTGTCGTCATTTATATAACCTTAAAGTTGTTCTGAAAGTTAAAGGTGCCCTATGTAATGTTCATCAGATATCTTGGTGGACACACACACACACACACACACACACACACACGCACACGCACACGCACACGCACACACACACACAGACGTGATTTGTAATATATTTCCACTTAATGTATTTCATCAGATATCTTTCCTTCTTTTTTGGTCTTTTTCCCCTGAACGACATTTTGATGTACATTTAATATAAGAGATGGGTCGAACTTGGTGGTTAAGCTGGAGACTAATGGAGCTTTTCACAGCAAGGATACTTCTCTTCACAAACAACTTCTTTAAATACCTTCTGTCAGGTTGGGTAATAATCAGAGATGAAAGTAAAAACAGAATTCACCTTTGGTCTGCTTAAGCTGAGAAAGCACCAAAAAACATCGTTTTCAGCTATTTCTCAAGCAACAGGATAAAAAAGTCGATTCTGACATAATGCTAACCTAAACTTAAAACAAATGTTGGCACCTCGGTGAATTCGATTCAAAAAGTCAGACTCGTACTTGCTTCTGGTAGAGGATAGATTTGCTTATGTAAAAACATACATAGGTTCGCATATACACTATACGCTAGTGTGTATGTATATACATATATATAGATGGGGGGGGGGTGTTAAGCAGTTGAAGGAAAGTGTTCATAGGAGAGAAGGCTCTTTCTAAGACTTTTTAATAAATTTATGGTGGCAGCGTTTTCGTGGTTACGTCGGTCGCCGTCTCCCATAAATTTATTAAAAAGTCTTCGAAAGAGGCTTTGTTTACATTCGCCGTTGATATTTAAATGAACGCGGTGCTTGGGATCGACCTCTCGACCAAACCCCACAGAGTTCATACAAACCCTGAGCCCAAACGTACGGACCAATCAGAATCGAGTCCTTCACATGTCAGCCAATTAGCGCGATTGGTTTTCTTTTTTTCTTTTCGTTACCTAATTTTATATATTTATTAGGATTAAGATTGTAAGCGCTAGAGCGATGCTGTTTCCCGTCATACGCACGTATAACATGTTCTGTGGTCATACGTCATTTCCGTTTCAAACGCAAAAAGAATTTTATATATATATATATATATATATGCACACACACCATACGACCAGCCAATGAGGGGAAGGTGAGAGGGAGATATAAGTATAAATGTATGTATGTGCACAACAGAAGGAACAAACAAACATTAGGGGGAAAATAAAGAGGACAAGGGCCAGAAAACATGAAGAAAAAAACCCCCCAAAGTAATGAATAAATTAATCAACACATTTTTGGTATTTATTTGAATTATTATTATTGTTGTGGATGTGGTTTTTAAATAACCTGATGTTCCTGACATGTTAAAACCTTTTTTTTCCAGATCTTCAGCGGTGCTTTAACGATTTTGACACCGAGCTAAAGTGCACTTTGGCCTTGGCTGAAGGCGACGTTTGTTCTGAACACAATCTCACTGCTTCACTAGACATCTCCCATAAAGTCAGGTCAGATCACAGGATGGATGAAAAAAGGACAAAATGACTGTTTTTTTTTTTTTATATATACACACAGTTTATCAGTGCTATTTGCTTTACATTGTCCTTTTGTATGTAGCAGGTTGTTCGAATGCCGTTTTGATGAAATCTCTCCCAGTGCATGTGGATGCACAATGCAAATTCCAGGGTTTGTCCTTACAGAGGTATTCACAATAAAGATGCTCAAAGGAGGCAAACTTTGGCACACGGAGAATTTCACAACTGAAGAAAGCAGTAAGTGAATTAACAGTTTGTTCTGAGGGTTGCATGACTATTCATTATTCATTCAAATAGTACTCGACTATTCCGGACATTGGGTTATTTTATTATTATTATTATTATTATAATCTATTAACGCACTGATGGACAACAGCAGAATGCATCAAACAGCACTTTAGCTGACAGCCAAACCCAGGCTACGAATCCATTTCCTTTTTAAAAAGCATTGCTTTTTATGCTTTTTAGCCTGAAGTAGTTGATTGTGGAGCTGCAAGTGCGCAGCATGGGAGCTCGTGCAATAGATGGAGAATGCACTATCTAGAGCATCATCTAGGTGTTTTTTGTTTTTGTTTTTTAAACCATATTCAGCTCCAGCCTCAGTAGTAGCTTCCAAATATGTGTCTGTGCTTGCATGTGCCTCTGGTCAGATTCTAATAAACTAGTTAAACAAGATTCGATAGGAACGTACGAGCTGCAGATCTGAAAGTGCTCTTTCGCACAGCACTGGTCACGAGAGAATTCACTCCGCCGCCGTGCGAAGCCTTCGTTTAAATGTGATTTAGCTTTAAAGGACCACGTATTAACCACAGGGGGAATTTCTTCAGGAGCAGGTAGGGGGAGGTTTTAATCGTGAAACACAGTGCAAACGTTCCAAAAAAATACTTTTTTACAATATTTTCACACCAACAGAGTAGATTTCTTGCCTGATTAGTCGACATCCCCACAGCGAGGACAAGTGAACATATTAGTCAACTTAGTCCCTGCAACCCCTATTCCTACGGTCACATCCTCAATGAAGCACGTCCTGCTATACTGGTTTCATATCCACAAATCCTAACGTTTTACTTTATTTCTTCCCATGCAGTTAAACCTAGATCACCAATCATCACGTCAGTCCTTCAGACGACAAGCGGAGACTTTTCTATTACCTTGAACACCACCTACATGAGAAAACCTTTTTCTGACTCCTTGATGGTGGAGCTCACATACGGCATTGATGGAAGCAACGATAACGTGAGTCACTTAACACTCTTTGTGAGGAGAAAAAAAAACGCAAAACCGTCTAAAACGGAACACATTCCATATGAAACTACACAAATAATTTGCACTTTTTCATACAGGTGACAAAGCTTTTGGAGGCAGGTCTTACTACATATGAGATTGTGGGCAGGAACCTTCAGGCTAATTCCAAATATACTTTGAGAGCGAGAGTGAAATCTAACTACCCCCCTAGCATCACGTTCAGTGACTACAGTGTGCCTCGCGTGTTCAAAACACGTAAGTTTGAATAAATATGCATGAAGCACTGAAATCTACTGAAATTTGTCAGCATGTTTACCAGGAGTTCATGTTTTTGGGTCTGCAGCGCCATCAATACAAAGCATTCTCAAGATAATAATCCCCATCTTATGTCTCATTCTGATGATTTGTATATCTTCGATCTACTTCTGGTTTGACAGGTAAGACCTCTTTCATCGTGTGATGTGTCGTTTGATTTGTTACAGAAGGGTTTGGTTATAATCAGCATCCAGTATCTCGTCAGGTCGGATTTCAGGCACGCATTTCAGAGCTATGAGTCATGGAGGATTTATCGCTATAATCTCTGTAAAACATTACTTGAGCGCATGCAGGCTTGGCAGTAGCGACGGTCATATTTACTAGAATGCATTAGAGTTCTGCATTAGAGACAGCTGTGTTTTCACTAGAGAAAGCAGTGAACCACTGGGCACTAGGAAAACAGAACTAGCCTCCCAAAAATAAAGGTACAAGTGGAATGTTTTTTTGCACCTTCCTTAGATCGATATCGGGAGGCGGGGCTATCAGCAGTGTTTGACAATCTGCAAAATATTTAGACTAAAAATTTAATAAATAGAACACTATGATATTTACTTTGCAATTATGTGTTTCCTGGCATGCACAAGTTACAAAGAAAATTCATTTTAACGCAGTTCAATATTAGTCTTTCTGGGGAAAATCGGAGGGAGAATCAAAAAGTAAAAGCAAAATCCATTTAACGGCTTGAGCAGAAGTAACTGTGAGAAATTGAACATATTACTTTTCCACCGTCCGCATGCAAGACGACGCATTTGTTGCGTCATTCAGCTAGTTTATGTTTTCCTGAAGAGAATACGTTTTTCAGCTGCTCCCAAAGCCAGAACAGCGTTCCTCTTCTTTTGGTGCGAATTGCAGGTTGAAGTTCATTTCGCAAGCAATGTACAGTAATTTGCGCTGTTCATTATTTGTCCATGCGCTTGGAAAAGTGCCAGAAAAGGAAACTTCATGTCCCAAAAGAACGTTAACATGATGTTCTTGGGGGAGGACTGACTTTTGACTTTCTTCCTCGCTCGAGAAGACGGATGTCTCCACTCCATGCTTTGTCTTTTGCTGTCTGGGTTATCATGGCGTCATTTAAAAATTGCTTTTACTTTTTGATTCTTCCTTTGTATTTCAATTTAAAATATTTGACCAAAAAAAAATTACTAGATAAATAAAGTGCAATATTACATCCCCCTATGAGGATAGTTGCAATACCATATTTCTACCAGAGAGGTCTCCAAATCCCCTTTCACAAATTTCAATAGTATTTTTCTTATCCACATTTTTTAAAAAAATCTTCATTGATGAGCCTTTACATCCGCAACTCATAGCTGATTTTTTTTTTTTGTTTTTTTCTGGCAACTCTTTATTGCAGAATCCTAAAACCATGGTGGGAAAAGGTTCCTACTCCGAAATTTTCTTCGAATTTCGTAAAACAGGTAAGCAATACGGTTTCTGTCAGTTTCTCCAATCTGGAACATTTCTACCAATACAATCTACCATCACCGAGACCAAGTCTAGCATACATAAAAATACATCAGTCATATCTAAACTAATTCTAATTAAGGTTAGTGTACAATGGCAGTTACCTTCTGTCCAATTCCCAATAATAAAGTAGCTAGTTTATTATTAGCAACATTTTTCATATTCAACACTGAATAACAGATTTGTTGGCATCCATATTTTTCTCCTGCATCTGAATAAATGTTTCATATGCAGTTGAGGTCGGACGTTTACATACACTCATCATGGACATGAACAAAATGCTTTTAGTGTTTTCTTTGAACTGTTCTGTAATAGGGAACATGTGTCTTTAACAGGGGAAAAAAAGAAAAATTTGGTGCACAAATTTTAATTCATATTGGGTTTTCTGAACCCAAGTGTCAAAAATTATACCTACAGTACTGCACCCCTAAATATGTGGCTAAATGTCCGTTAGGTTCACCTTAAGTAGATGCTTTTGATAGCCAAACAACAAGTTTCTGATAGAAATCCGGTTGGATATTTGACCACTTTTCTTGGTAGAATTGGTAGAGTTCAATTCAACATGACCCGAATTTTAATCACAGTCCACATAATTTTGATACGGTTGCGGTCAAGACTTGTTTTAAGCTTAATGGTAGCCTGCTGTGTCTATTCCACAGCCGGCTTTGATGTGTGTTTGGGGTCACTGTCCTGTTGGAACACCAAATTGTGTCAAAGTTTCAACAATCTACCTGATGGTTTGAAGTTCTACTGAAGAATTCTGAGGTTCTTCTTCATTATTCCATTCACTTTGCACAATGCACCAGTTCCACTGGCAGCAAAACAGCCCCAGAGCATGATGCTACCACCACCATGCTTCACAGCTGCTACAGTATTCCTCTTTACCTCTGCTCATTGTGGCCAAACAACTCAATCTTTCATAAAACTTTCCTCCAGAAGGGTTTTTCTTTGTCGAAGTGCTCAGCTGCAAACTTTACTCGATCTTGAAGGTGTCGGTTTTAGAGCAGAGGCTTCTTTCTTGGATGGCAGCGTCACAGTTCAAGGCAGGCCTGTTCCTGGGTTGTTCATGACCATCCAAATTAATTTCCTCTAAGATGAGGATGGCGGTTTGGGTCTTCTTCTAGACCTTGGCAAAGTTGCTACATCTCCCATTAACTTGTACATCTAAAACAAACCCTTTTTACGTTGTACACAGAGAAGCTACCAGACAGAGTCAATCATGATCACTAACAGGAAGTTAAGAGGCCTTGGTCTTGCCAAATTGAGACATTTTGGAAGTTTGAGCACCAGTGAATTAATAATCTAAGTGGATGTAGGTATAATTCTGACCCCGTGTTGACTTCAGAAAACTCGAAATACATTATAATCTGTGCACCAAATTCTTGTGTTTTTTTAAATTAAAGATATATGATGTATAATCCCTGACTACCTTTAAACGCAAACTGAAGACCCCCCTCTTCAGGCTGCACCTCTCCCCTGCCTCCCTGTCCACTCTGTAATCCCAGTGTAACCCAGGCTTCGTTCTGTCTCGCCTGGTCATGATGTGTTCAGGTTAGATACTGGGGTTTAGTTCTCCTTTTAGTTAGATCTGTGGGATTATTTATTTACATCTGCGCTCATTTATGGTTAGCGCCATTTCTCTGCTGTTAGCTGATTGGTCCTTCTACAGAATACTACACTAGGTGTTATTCTGGCACTTATTCACATGACATGTGAACTCTTTTGCCTAGAGGTTTTACTATTCTTGTACCTGACTTTTTGCACTTGTTGTACATCGCTCTGGATAAGAGCGTCTGCTAAATGCCCAATATTGCCATGAAAGCCATGTCCATGATGACTGTACGTAAAATTTGACCTCAGCCGTATCTAAGACTGTAAACTAGGCAACAGTAACCTTTTGAGAAATCACCGGAAATTCTTTAGTTCTTGTCATTTTTTCCCCTACAAAAGTAAAAGACGTTTGATTTCGTTCCATCGCGCTTTATTCTTTTCTCCATCAGGTCCCATGGCTGCTTTCATTTCAACCTGAGCACACCTCGGTCAGTGTCGATTCCACACCAAACCAGGTCGCCAAGGAGACATGGTGATTATTTCATCTTTTATTCGTTTAAGACTTGCAAAATCCAAAGCACGTCTGTTTTTGTTTCCAAAAATTTTTTTAAAAATTAATTCAATCTCATTGTTCTCCCGTCCACAGCGTGGAATCTTCTCAGCTCCAGTGTGACGATGACTACAGCAGCGATCTGGGGAAAAGCATCGATTCGGCGCCACTGATATACTCCACGACATGCTACGAGAACGTGGATGAGAACAGCTCGGGAAACGTTCACCAGTCTACAAACACCAAAAACGAGCAAGCGCACGACTTCAGCTCAGGAATCAGCAATAGGACCTACTCACAGTCCAGCAGCTCGTCCTTTTTTAAACACTTTGTTCCAAGCAATTATCCGAATGATAACTTCCTGCCGCTGCTGGCTCAGAACCCTGACCCAACGATACCCACGGATTCTGAATACAGCATTTGGAACGGGTGTACAGACTCCGGAAGCTCCAAGCTGATTCAGATGGCCCCCTCCAACGACGAGATGACCACGGTTCTTGGATATGACCGCAAGAATGACCACGGTGCTCTTAGCTCTTGTAACAATCCGATCACAGAAGAGGCATTTATCAGCAAGATACAACAGGATGTTCCGATTTCCGTCCATGATCGTGCCATTATACCAATGGATGAAGGGTATCAGCTTGTCTAAAGCATAGCCTGAAGCTTTGGAGAACAGAAAGAGCTAGAAGGAATTAGATTAGAACATCTCTCAGGGCAATAGTCCAGCAGACGATCATGTGTCCTTTTTTGCATATCTTTCCAGGCATTCAAATGGACTCAGGGTTTGATGCGATAACTCAGGGTAGAATTTCCTTAAAGTATATAAATAGTCATAGGACAAATTCCTTGGTAGTCGAGTGCATTCACGTTTGAATGCTTCACTCTGCATTTGTGTTGCCTTGACCGTGAACACGAACATCACACCAAAAGCTACCACGCCTTTCTCCTGATCGCTGACCGATATCTTGACCATTCCTTTGAGTCTGGTTTGAGTTAGCGTGCGGCTTTTCACCCCGTCATCGCATGCGATCGGGTTCTGTTTGTCTGTTCGTCTCTTATGAGATCCTTTCGTTTGTGGTTTTGTTTTTTGTTCATTGTTCCTTTGTAAAGCATTCTCGCTTGGGTGAAAGGCACTATACAAATAAAAAATAAAAATAAAAATAAAAAAGCGTGGTGGTGTTGAAGCAAAATTCAAAATTCCCAACAAAAACCAAACCAAACCTCAAATGGTTTGGATGTTGTATCATTACGTCAAGCTGACTTTTATTTTTTGAATGGATTTTAGTTTGTCTTTAGCATTCCTATACAGCTTAAATACCTGAAAGGAAACTATCTGACATCTTAACATGCTGTTTTTCCCCCTGCAATTTAAGCCATGTGAAATATCCCTCATAGAGCCAAAATGTTTCTTAACAGATGTTAATCATTTTTACAATATGCACATTTCTGAAAATTCTGAATCATTTTTGAATTATGAAACGCCTTTGGAATTTTCGGTTTTCTCTGCTTTAGTGTTTGCCAAGGTTTAAGATGAATGTTGTAATCAGACCTCTGTAAACATGTTTACATTATTACATAAAAGACTTGAGTGGGTTTGAACAGTTCTTTCTATTATAATTATTATTATTATTATTATAATTATTATTATTATTATTAAAGGTTTCTAACCCCAAGACCTTTACATTTTTTTCCCAAGCAGTTAACACCACACTTTGTCCCATGCACGTATAAGAAAATATTCCCACAAAGTCGAGCACTTTCCTATAAACAGCAAGTCGTAGAGTTTAATTCCTCTCATAGCACAAAACATTCTCCTAACATGAAGCCGTGTCTCCAGTGTCAGCACTTCGTAACAGAGGTAGAGCTGCAAGTTTACGTCTTCTGACGTCTCTAGGACAGGTGTCGACACTTTACGGTTTCTCCGGAACAAAAGACAAGCTGTGGGTTCAGGTTTTTTTGTTTGTTTTTGTCTTATTGACTTTAAGCTCTAAGAGAGAGAAAGAGATAGATGGACAGATGTTGCCAAGAGAGCACCTGTTTACAGCCGTTGCCCTGCAAGCGAGAACAGAAACTTCCACAAGATTAAAGACGCCAGCTCAACATTCCCAGAATCCAATGCATAGTTTGTGATCACATATGGACCACGGCATGCATGCTGGGTCATCACCTCTGCAAATTCACTCTTAAATGGCGTTTCTGAAATACTGTATATTTCAAATAACTGTGTGTCCATGTGTTTGTTTGGTTTTGGTTTTTTTTTTGTCATAGCTGTCATGAAGAGGATACGCCCTTCACTGGAAGCGGCCCGCCAGGCGGTTGAACCCTATGAAAACAGAATGCCTCTTTCAAAAGAATTTCAAATATAACTACATTGTTGACAAAATATTTTCCATTTCACATCACAGTTTATGATGATATCTATATATCTATATATCTGATATCTAGCCTGGGATGTCACCGCACCGTTGTGGAATTCTTGCGAGACGGGGGCTTTAACTGCAAGCGGCTATCGAACATATAACGTGTATGACGTGGATTTTTATCCAAGATGAATAAAACACTTCAGGGGATGTTACAGGAAAATAATCAGCTTCAAATCGGTAACAGTAACTCTACTCCATCACACCACCCTGCTGTTGATTATTTTCCTGCAACGGCACGCCGCGGGCGTTTCGTTCCTTTTTAAAATAAGTGCATGACGACAGTACAATCATTCTGAAAAAAAAAAGTCCTTTTATTATACAACAGACAGTGATGCAGCTAACACGGTTGAAAACAAGCACTTTATAAAAGTTATATCTACATCATAACTAGGTGCGAACTTAGCGTTTGGTAAGAAAGACACGACGGAGTGAAGATGCTGAATGCTGTCGTGCTACGAACGTGGACTGTGATAGGAGGAGAATAGGCAGGGCACGTGCGCGGTTGCAAAAGTGATGAGAATAATACAAAACGAGAGACGTCAGACAGGGACGCCTTGTGGTGTTGTGCGATTTGGGCAGGATAGTTCCTAACGTTGAGGACATTTCAAGAGGAGTACTTCACAGGGAAGGCAAAAACATCATTCTGATCATCATCATAAAAATTAAAAAGAAAAGAAAAAAAGAAAAGAAAACAGATATGATGGATAGAGCAGTTGCTTCGACAGAGGAAGTGTTGTAATCTAGTATTGTGATGGAGTACCCCATCAACACGTGGCTATATGAAAAGCTACTAAACTACAGATGGAAAAAATACCCACTTAGTGATGACCAAGAATTTTCTTTCTAAAAATTTTGGCCAAGTGTTGGTCAGTCAGTCATACACTTCCTCTTCCATCCACAAGATGGCGCCAACTGCCACCTCACCAGAAGCAGCTCCTCTCCAAGATTACTACGACCCAAAACTCTGGGATTTTTATTTGTTTGTTTTGGGTTTTTGTTTTTTGTTTTTTTATTCCCGCATAACTTCCTCTTTTACTCTTCTGGGATCCTAAAAAATAAAAATCATGTACTCCTTGATGATATCAGGTTGGTTAGAATACGACCTTTGGAACGATGAAGGAGAAAACATTTTCACAAGTGGGTGACGTAAAACATCAGAAAGTTGTTGATGAAAAGAAAAGGCAATGAAATGTAACTTCTAACCAAAAAAAAAAAAAAAGGGAACTTTTCACCCCCATTCCGCTGCTATTCTAGCTCAGGGTTTAGCTTCTCCAGTTAGTTAGCTAGTTAGCAAAGTGAACAGGCACACACCGACAATCGGGTACAGAACACATTGAAATATTCAGGGTGAACAACAACATGGGTACGTCATGAACTTCCTAATGGGAATTATCCTAACGGTTCCCGTTAACTATAATTTAATTATTAAATCCAGGATCCATCAGGGATTTCCAGAGAGGACCCGGCGCAGACCCTGCGGCTAATTCAGAAGAAGGCTGCCTAAGTAGGCGGCATTTCAAAGAGCTTTTTGCTCTTCGACGGAGCTACCCAGTGATGAACCTGAAAACAGAGCTGCAAGAAGAAATCTATAAGGGAAAGGGAGAAAGAGTACGGGAACCCAAAATAAGCCTCAATACCGAATCACGGACACTCGGATAACGTGGATAAGGTCGTTGGGTGACCTGTACCAGCGCACATCAGGAAGAGTTTATAAAAATATGGCGGCCATGCTGGTGTGCCGAGATGATCGAGGAAGGACACGAGGGATGCGGCTACTCCTGGGACTCCTTTCCCATCATCCTGTACACCTCGGTGGGGCCGTCAGCGTGGGTGATGGTGGTGGTGAGCTGGATGTCCTCGCCACTGTTACCTCCCTGATCCCCTGAATGGAGATGCGAAAAACAAAATATGTACAGAGAGCGTAAGATATGAAAACCGGACAGGTATCGTGCTTTGGTGCTCCGGTCGTGGGCTGTGTCCTAAAGACAGATGTGCAGCAGCACATTGCGATCATTGTTTTGATCTTCAGCAGACCTACTGAAAGAGGGAAAAAAAAAGAATGAAATATTTGCATAATTAATGGATATTTACCAATGTGATCCTGTAGTTTGATAGTGCTGGCCTGTTTACTGATATTAGGGAGCAGTTGGCCCTCTTAGGGGCCATGAAGAGGAAGAAAAGTGGGCGGGAAACTGCCCGGGGTTTTTTTGTTTGTTTGTTTGTTTGTTTTTTGGCGCTTTTTTAAACTTGTTTTGTGTTCACACAGTTAGATGGTTAAATTAAGTAGGAAGTGAATGATGAGACCTCATCTCACATAAAGACATTTCTGCGATGTACAATATGCATCACAAGACAAAGGTTTCTAAATAAAATAAAGCAAAACAGTTGAGAAACAACTTTGTGTTTTTCATGGACGGACACACACACGGGCAGACGGGCGGACGGACACACACGGGCGGACACTCAGACACACACACACACACACACACACACACACACACACGGCTATTAGAGACTACGTTTATACAATGTCTCAGAGGTTCTGCAGCCACAGCTTTGATTCAGATTGTAAAAGAGGAAGAAATTCACAGAGGGGGAAAGGACAGGAGTGTAAATGTCAGAGTTGTCAGCTGCATTACAGAGACAAGTGTGGACTGAACTTTGGAAAAAGAACAAAAAGTTATTCTGACATCAGGAGATGGATGGTTCTCATTATGCCAGTGCTGGAAGGAAGCCTGCTCTCCATTACACAAATTCCAGCCAAGGAGGCCCCACTTCCCCTGATCTCACTCACTCGCCTCACACACACACACACACACACACACACACACACACAGAGCGACACAGCGGCAGACCGACAAAGACACACACCGACAGACATCCTCTTTACTGACACTGAGATGTACATCAAGTTATGGTAGAAAAATGTGCACGTTGACGCCGTCCTTTCTTAATACAGTGGAATC
>JAQMCW010148055.1:0-13095 GCA_030068335.1 Chrysichthys cranchii | reverse complement strand
GCATCACTCATCAGCATGATTGTGTCAATGACATTACTAAATGGGCCCAGGAATACTTCCAGAAACCACTGTCAGTAGATGCCAACTAAAGCTCTATCATGCCAAAAGGAAGCCATATTTGAGCATGCTCCAGAAGCGCTGTCAGGTCTTGTGGGCCAAGACTCATTTGAAATGGACTGTTTCAAAGTGGGCAAGTGTTCTATGACGAGTCAGACGAGTCCAAATTTGACATTCTTGTTGGTAATCATGGACGCCGTGTCCTCCGTCTCATTTATTCAACTGAACATTTCGAGATTAAAGGCCTTGCTCAAGGGCCCAGCAGTGGCAGCTTGGGTGTGCTTGGATTTTAACTCCTGACCTTCCGATCAGTAGTCCAACGTCTTAACATCTTAACCCCATGGTTGCATAAGCTAGGCTAAGATAGGTTGAGATACTTAAGGTAGGCTAAGTGGTTCAACACAGTTGTTCGGCTTACGATATTTTCAACTTACAATGGGTGTGGCTGAACGCATCTCCATCGTAACTTGAGGACTACCTGTATTTAAGGACATTATGTTTCCCTAACCATTTGCAAAGCAATGCTCTCAGTAATTCATTGCCAGATCTTACCAAGGCTTTGTTTACGTGTAAGCTTTCATGGTTTTGTTACTTTGTTTGTTACTTTGACACTATTTTATTTGTTTATTGTGCTTTCCCTTTATTATCCCTGTTTGCCAATCACCTGAGCTTTGCCTGTTTTTTGGTGCTGTTTTCAATATGTTTTTGTAATTTGTATGCCTGCCTATTAATAAACTCCTACTGCTTTTACATCCACCTCCCACTTGCTCTTCTGACACTTCAGCAACACATAAAGCTAATTTTGGTCAAAATTATATCAATTTAAAAAAAATTAATAAATTTGTTCTTCAAAAGGGACAATATTATTAATTAAAAGTCCAATATGTAGAATTTATAGGGGTCGTATTAGCAGAAATGGAATATAATTCTCATAAGTATGTTTTCATTTGTGTATAATTACCTGAAACTATGAATCATAAGCTTAGAATGAGTCCTTTATATCTATATTGAGAGTGGGTCCACTTCTACAGGACCACCAAAAAGGACAAAACTCCAGAGAGCACCTTTCGCATTTTACATTTTTACAAGCGGTAGTGTGAAGAAGAAAGCATAGGAAGGATTACAAAAAAGAAGAAAGGAAAACAACAAAATCAGTGTTTGCTGTTCCTGGCTAACAAGCTAGAGAACGTTCGTCTTCGTCGTTTACAGGGTCGCGGGGGGAAGCTGGCGCCACTCCCAGCTGACATCGGGCGAGGGGCGGGACACACCCTGGGCGGGTCGCCAATCCACCGCAGGGCAACACACAGAGACAGACAACCATTCACACTCACACCTACAGGCAATTTAGAGCAGCCAATCAGCCTAATCCCCATTGTGCATGTCTTTGGACTGTGGGAGGAAACCCGGAGTACCTGGAGGAAACCCACGTGAACACAGGGAGAACATGCTCTGCACAGAAAGGCACCTGTGCCGAACCTGGGGCTCGAACCCAGGACCTTCTCGCTCTGAGGTGACAGTGCTAACCACTCAGCTACCGTGCCGCCCAACTAGAGAATGTACGTTTTGAAAATGTGGCATCATACTTGTTTAGTATGAGAAAAAGCAAGGGAGCATGAATGTAAGTATTTGGAAGCATGCTAGAGGCAGCTGACCACCTGCATACATTCTAATACACACTTGGTAATGGAGGGGTAAGGGAGGGGCATTCTGTTAAATGAATCCTACTTTCCTATTTTGTGTATTTACAACCCAAATAATAAATTTAAGCACAAAAATTGTGGTTACTGTCATGTAGGGAGGCATCGATGTTTGTAAGTGCAGGGGAAAGTTTATTTATGCAAAGTCCAAACACATGAGGAAAAAGGTAAGATCAAAAAACAGTCAAGGTTCGAAAACATGTGGCTAACTGATATAACAAGGGCTATGACTATGGCGTGGTCAAAAAATGAGGAACATGAGGCTAGGCATTAACTAGAATCTAAGCTAACGCTCCAAAACCAACAGAACAAACTAATGTTCTTAAATAACATGCTCAAACCAATAAATATTCAGACTGTGAGGTGCACGGGCTGATGGGAAGTGTAGTTCAGGTAAATACATTCAAAAACTTCCAAAAGTACCCTCCGGCTCTGACTTGACAGTTACATCAAACTGTCAAGCTGGGTGCTGAACTTAACACTGCTCCTCACTCAAGCCAGCATTAAACACAAAAAAAAGTCCAGCGGCAGAATTGCACATGACTGACACATACTACCATTTCAGATATACTCTATTTGTAACAATTTATTTTTAGGAACACATATTAGAGTAATTATGGTGTTTTTCTTTGTACAATAAATCCCATATTAGATAGGCCTATGTAAATGGTTTATTCACAATTAATTAGAATTTATTCAGTGACAATTAGCGGTGTGTTTTCTTTAAATGACTAATAAATGCATTATTAATTGTGATGAATTAGTAAATGCCTATGTTATGCAAATTATTAAATATGAATAATCTAAATTAACATCTAATTAGTGCATAATTGGCAAAATGCTATACCTGTAGCTCCTATGTTGTGTAAAGTGACTTCTGCAGACTGAAAGCACAACATACTAATACTGTGTACCATATTGTAGTTTGATATACATTTTAATGTTATTTCTTTAAAATAAAATTTAACTACTCTTTAGGTAATGCTCTATCATGTTATTTTTCATCAGAGATCAGAATGATTTCTTGTAACTTTAACCATAAGAGAATATATAATTTATACTGATGTATTTTGCTGCCAGAAAGACATAAAAGGATCTCAAATTCAGAATATGCAATGCAAACCTATCTGAATGTTTGTTTCCTGCTTATTTAGCTTCAGTTTTTATAACCTCTTAAAATAAACTGCAAGTTACTTGATGCTACCTAGAAACTACAGGTATCATGTTGCCAATTATAATAAGAGGTGCATTTCTCTGATTCATTCATGCTCAATAAATTACATAAAAAAAAGCTTTAACAAAGCATTTATTGCACATTATCATATCACATTTTGTTGTATCAGATCAGCAATTATGAACCAATACAAGTGTTGATTAATAAAAGCTATTTCAGAGTGAATAAACCATTTACAATTGGCTAATTTAGGTATTATTGAACAAAAAACAAGACAGTAATTTACCCAGAATTTGTTCCTTAAAGGGCACATATCATCCAAATCTCATTTTATCAGTGCTTGTGCACATACATTGGGGTATCTGGACTGCCTCCCAACCTACAATCTCTGAAATAAGACAACCCAGTCAGTTTCTTTTGGGCTGCCTATTTCAGAAAAAGTGCCTCAACAACTATTTAGATTTGGTTCCCCTGTCTACATCACAAGGACTCTTTACAGTTATACTGCACCCATTTGAGAATCTCCACCCACGACTGTCTTTGCAAAGGTGTGCCTTTTTGCCAACACATGCCGCACCCACTAGTAGTAATGTCGTTATTAATTTTTCTCATGCAGTTTTAGCATGGGATGAAAACCTTACAGGCAGCTGCACATTTAAATTTCAACTTGTAAATAGCTTCTGATTTGCATGCTTAAAGATTTAACATAAAGACATAACATCCCAACTATTTCATCCACACCCCATGGATTCTATTAGCTTAACAGACAACTTGTTTGCATATTTAAATTTCAAGGCACACTCCCCCAAAATCATCTTCTTGTATTGTGTAGGGTTTTCATAACAAGCTAAAATGCATGAGAAAAAAGAAGCAAGGTGTTCCTTTCACCAAATTTACAAACACATCTCAGGGAAAAGGGGTATACGTAATGTGTCTCCTTTAAAATAAAGTGTTTCCACGCCACCCCACATGCTTGACTCAATGCAACTGCCTTAAATAGACCTTAAGTCCATAATGAGAGTTGTGTGCAATTTCGGTATTAAATCTTCATTATACATGTAACCAAACTCTGCATATGACCCTGTGTTTTTTGATAATTAAAAAATAATACTATAAATTTTACACTTTTTTGCCAAACTCTGAAAATTCAGAGTTCTGTCATGATGAAGAAGACAGTGCTGAATCTCGGGCAGAGTTACAACAGATAAGTCAAGACATATAATAAAAATCTGTGGGGCTAGTTTGGGGTGGGTGGTTAAATGTTACACATATGTACCCATAACATTCATAAATTACATTCTTTTTGCATAACTTTGTCAATTTGGAAACAAGAAAGTTGTGTAATTCAATTCAAAAACCTTTCACCACCCTGTCAGTCTGTTAGTAATATTTGTACTAATTCTTTTTTAGGCTTAACATTTTGCAAACACAAACTAGTTAAATATAAAATCCTTCTTCTAAAAAAATATTCTAGCACCCAACTGCTAACTGTCATTGCATTAAAACAGGAGGTCAAACTCAGATTCTGGAAGTCTACAGCCCTTCAAAAAAATTGTGCTTTGCCCTCATCGAATAACCTAAATTCAGCCTGTGAGGATTTCTATCATGACTTAATTAGATGAATCAAGTGTGGTGGATGAGGTACAATGCTAAAAACTTCAGAATTAAACCCTTCAGGACTCTAACATTCCTGAATGAAAACAACAGGGAGATGAGCATACAGGCAGAGAATATAGGAGAGAGAGAGAGAGAGAGAGAGAGAGAGAGAGAGAGAGAGAGAGCCCTAACAGATTGAGATGCCAAATATGATAAAAAATATCTTTTTTAGACAGACAACTGGGTTTATGTTTATGTGCATGAACTCAAACACCATACACACAAACACACACTCACATAGTTCTGCCATTTTTATCATACTATTTCATCATTCTCACTTACTATAAGAAGCAGGAAAATTGATGAAACAGGAAAAACACACACATGGCCTTGCTTAGGGCCACTGAACACATTCTCCACAATTAAATCAGATTGGTCAAAGGTGAAACTCTCCATTGCCTGAGGGAACAGTTTAGCTGCTGTCCAACACAATAGTAAATTGGCACTGCTGAAGGAGCAAATCAACCCAATAGAACATTTAAACTGATTACCAAGCTACAATGATCAGGGGTTAATCTTTGATGGAATAAATGGAATAAATGATACTGATTTGTTATGGAAGTAAGCATAACATTAAAAAAAAAAAAGTGTTCCAAAATTTGCATTAAAATGCAACATCTTTCAATATCATTTCATCCATTTTGAGAATTAGGCTCTTCTCTTCTCTTGCTTATCTCTACAACACTGTCATACTGTCTCTGCCATTCTCAAATAGCTTCTAATGACTCCATTTATGCTTGATCAAGACCATTAAATCTTCTTGATTAGCACTACATTAGCTGTGCCTTTAAAGCTCTGTAGCTATAAGTGAGCAAGCTTGATAAAATACCATGAAAGATAAAAGAAAGGCAAAATGTTACTGTAGCATCTTATTTCCCAAATATTTATGTACAACAAAGTGGCATATTTTCCAGTATGCGCATTAATTTGGTCTCTGCTCGATTGACAGAGGTCTTGACTTCCAGGACCTCCTGCTGATAGAATGTGACAGCTATCAGACAGCTGAATTTAAAAATCTTTGCTCTTAGATTGCAAAATGGACTTCTTTCAATGGAAACAAAGGAAGAGTTAGCTGATTAGGCAACAGAGAGTGTGGCCTTTTTGCTGCATGAATTGAACAATCCATTTAATGGTATGGTTGGGATGGTGTTCAGCATATAATTCCTTTATTAATCAAATAAAATTGGACCAAGCCCATATGAAGAGTAGTAGTTACATGGGGAAAAAGCAGCTTGTTTCATTTTCAAATGTGTCTGCATGTTTCAGAAAATAAAGAATGGAATACTTTTGCTGAAAATCCCCTGAGTTAAATACAACCCTTAATTCTAAAAATGTTGGGACACTGAAAAACATAAATAAAAAAAACAGAATGCAATGCTTTGCAAATCATGTAAATCCATATTTGAATACTGAACAAAGACAACATATCAAATGTTGAAACTGAGAAATATTGTTTTGTAAAATAATAACAATAATGATAATAATAATAACAATAATAACAATAATAACAAAAACAACAACAGTAAATTATTATATCATTCAGCATTGATGATGCCTTTAGGAAGAAGAAGAAGAAGAAGAAGAAGAAGAAGAAGAAGAAGAAGAAGAATTTTGCACTTGATGCCAGCAACACGTTTTTAAAAAGTTGGGACAGGGAAACAAAAGATTGCAAACACCTTATGAAACAACTCACAGCTAATTGGGTTAACTGGCAACAGGTCAGTAACAAACCAAATTCTGCACATATTACAACAGAATGACTCAATAAAAGAAGAGTTCAGGTGCTAAACTGGTCTGCCTGTAGGCCAGACCTTTTACCTAATGAAAACTTGGTGTATTATGAAACAAAAAATATGAAAAGGAGACTCCAAACTGTTAAGCAGCTGAAATCCTATCTCAGGCAAGAATGGGACAACATTTCACTTTCAAAACTGGTCTCCTCAGTTTCCAAATGTTTACTGAGCAAAGTGTTTACTGTTAAAAGCAGAGCTGATGCAACACAATGATATACATGCAACATAGTTGTTTCAATATTTAATATGTTGTCTTTCTTCTATTTTCAATTAAATATGGGTTTACATGATTTGCAAATCATCACATTCTCTTTTTTTTACATTTTACACAGCATCCTATTTTGGAAACAGGGTTATACTTCATCCGCTACTCATTCTCATACCCTATACTAAATCTACACTTCCATATATCCATATTTGTAAGAGATATTGAGCCCCATTTACCAGTTTTATATGTTCTCTGTATTTATGCATATATTCATCCAGTCAGTGGAGCTGTATACAGTTTCAACATGCTCCAGAACCAGGCTGTGTGTCTGTGAATCCATAAATGAAATCTCAACATTATTTTACTCACACTAAGCAAATTCTATCATGACAAAAACATATAATTTGTGTTTTAATAAAAGGGTCTATTTTTCTGATTTATTACTGTTAACATTAAAGAGTGTGTATAAAGCATGCTCAAATATAAGGACAGAATAAATGTGCTTGCTTGTATATCACAAGTCTTTACTTTACAACCTCACCAGTGTTCAGCAATGTGTCTATATTATTTATGATTCTTGGTGAAATTCAATATTTTAGAAAAACAAAATATAAAAATACACACACAGATAGAACAACACTGACACATAGATTCAAGGAGAGTCAGTGAGTGCTTCACAGGTGGGTTTTGCATATCTCAACATATATTGGAAAAGCTTTCTGTTGCACTTATGTATGAGGAGTGGTTGAAAATTAAACAGGAGTGTAGATCAATTGTTTACATTACAGGAAGCAGATAAGATCATGCTTAAATACACAGAGATAAATATCCTTGGATAACAGCTGGCTGTACTGCCCTTCTTTTAAAACCACAAGCCAGCACTGATGTATATCATGCTGATTTCCCATTAAGACTAGTAAATAAGATGTACAGTTGCAGTCAGAACTTTACATATATTGACATGAATATCATGTTTTCTTTGAACTGTCCTTTTTCTGGGGAAGAATGATTGTACAACACACATCTTTAATAGAAAATGTGTCATTTAAAATTGGTACACAAGTTAAAATTTATTCTGGGTTTTCTAAAACCAAAAAAGGGTCAACACTGTAGATCTGGTTTCACCTTGACCAGATACTTTTGGTAGCCATTAACAAGCTTCTGGCCAAATTCTGTTTTGACCACTCTTCTTGAAAGAATTCTTAGAGTTCAATTTGTGTTTCTGGCATGGACCCAATTTTTAAGCACCGTCCACATATTTGAGGTCAGGACTTATTTAAGCTTAATGCTAGCCTGCTTTATCCACTGCACAACCAGCTTTAATGTGCGTTTGGGATGACTATCCGGTTAAAACACCCAATTGTGCCCAAGTTTCAACCATATAGTCTCAGTGGGAAAAAGGTTGGAGACCCCTGCTGTAGACAATATTCCAGCAGCTTCAGATTCATGGCCAGCCTGTGCTTTGTTGGTTCCTGGGCTGTTGCTGACCATCTGAACCAATTTCATCTTAGCTGAAGGTGATATTTTGGGACCTCGAGCACAGTAGTCTGGGAAAGTGGCTACATTTCCCAACAATTTGTACTTATGTACAAGTCCAGTTGATGATCTTGGAATCTGCAGTTGTTTGGAAATGACTCCAAGAGACATTTCTGAATTGTGTAAATCTTTGTTCCTCTTTCAACAGATCTGCATTGAGCTCCTTAGACTTTCCCATTGTGTGTTAGTCAGTCTAATGAGTGCTGTCAAGCAAACCCTTTTTATGTTGGCACAGAAAGAGAAGCCACCATCTATAGTCAATTACGATCACTTACAGGAAGTTAAGAGGCCGTGTCCTTATCAAGTTAATATACCTTTTGGAACTTATAGCACCACTGAATTAATAATCTAAGTGGATGTATGTATATTTCTGACTCTGTATCAATGATTTTGACCCTGTGTTGGTTTTAGAAAAATGAAAATAATAAAAAATAATTAAACAATCTGCACCAAATTCTTGTTTTGTTTTGGTTTTATTAAAGATGTATTTTGTACAATCCTTTTGCCACAGAAAAAGAATAATTCAGATAATTAATTTTACTAAACAGATCAGAAAATCTGGAGCAGCAGCCTGCAAAGGTTACTTGAACTGAATGTTTAGAGTACGATACTGCAGTAATCATGTGTATTTACTGCATCTTTGACCTTTTTTTTAATGCTTAACATTTCAGTTCTATAGCTTATTTGTATGCACACACCACATAAGCTACATTCCCTACATAAATACTAATCTGGCCCCTATATACAGCACAGTAGCAGCTTAACTCCAGAAACTATTAGCTGAATTACAAGCTATGTAATTATGTACCATAAGTTAAATATTATTTAGATAAAAATACAACATTGACTCCTGTTGACTTGATTATTAGTCCACACATTAAGTCTACATCTAATGAAAAAGATAAAATTGGGGGGGGAAAACTGTTTAGTAACGTAATGGATATTTACTTGCTAGGTAAAGCTAATATTCCTTCAACCAAGGATAAAATAGCCTAAGCTAGCATTAACTAACACAGATAATATTACTTTTTTTTTTATCTCTTCCTAGAACAGCAAACCTAGTAAACATCTCTCACAAAGCAATTAGCTGAGGTTAATAGGTTTATATTAAAAGGTAAATCACATGTCAAAAAGTAAACTGTTTCTGTTTATGAAAAGCCAAGGTCTTGAGCGATATACATTAACATTCATACTCAGGGGAAAAGATTTAATGGTGTTTTTGCATCGATATTCAGGTGCTGCCAGAATGACTGCATCTTTGAGTGAAGACAGTGAGGGAATCTTTAAAGCAAACAAATAAGTCAATCCATGTCACAATCAAATCTGTGACATGAATGGATAGAGGCAGCCAATGTAATGAGGTGAAGAACGGCAAATTGTATTAACTTTTTAACACATGGATTAGATGAAATTGAGCCACCATGTTTTGGATGTAATGATGCAGGTTGGTAGTACAAATACTGCCTAGTCCTGACATTATACAAAGCAATCCTGCAGAATCAGCCAAACACTATGATCTGTGAAGACAAGCTAGTCATCGATTGATACCCCAAGGCTCCAGAAAGGTCTTGATAGTAATAACAACATTGAACCAAGCTTGACAATATTTTTGTGTCGGATTAAAGGGACTTGCCAGGATGGCTAGGAGCTCTGTCTTTGAAAGATCGAGAAGAAGGTGATCCATCATTCAGACTGAGCTCTCTGTAAGTCAAGCTGAAGTGTGTGCTAGTAATGAGGCATGAGGGTTGGACAGGTAGAGCTGATTATAATCAGCAATAGTATATATTGATGCAAAAGAAGAAGAAGAAGGAGGAGGAGGAGGAGGAGGAGAAGAAGATGGGATGAAGTCCACAGAGTAGTTTCTGTTCTTAATATAAGCATTTTTTAGAGGATATTTGGATGATGCTGGATATCCTTTAAATTGCACATTTGCAGCATTTCTTTTCTGCTAGTTAGCATCCAACAGAAAAGAGAACCTTTTCAAGGTTAGCATACCTAGATATCTGGTACTTGCATGTGGATGACCCAATCAGAATGAAAACAGTTGGTGAGATTTGTCAAACAGAACTTCAACAATGAAATATGAAGTTATGTTCTCCTCTTCATGCTCTACTCACTCGAGGTTCATATTCTTGGGGTTGTGACTTCATATGGGGTTGGAGATGTCAGAGGTTTGCTAAAATGGTGGTAGAAGCACAAAAATAACATGTGCAGTATGAAATATTATGTAAAATCTGATAAATTCAACTTCATCTACTTGACCTGAGTTTAATTAGATGCAAGTTCAGACCTGTCATTAGACATGGTAAGTGGAGCTTGTGTATTGTTCTTGTGCTCAGAGATTTATATAAGCATCATTAAATACATGACAAACCCCCATGTGCAATCTGATATGGTAGGTGTGTGTGTGTAAAGAATAATGTACAACAAGCTTGTCATTATTGTAAAATAATCACAGACAGGGTGATGCAGGATTTGCATCTTGAATCATGGGGATTATTTCACAATAATGACTAGACCGCTGTACATTATCCCATTTATTACAAGTCTACTTACTAAAGAAGTCCATAATGTGACACAAAATGTTGATTTAATAATAATTTACTTGATTAAAAAATTATAATTGTATTTTGTCCCCTAATGATGTGATCCATAGCTATAGTCTGTTACATCATCTGTTATACAAAAAGAACAGACTGAGGAATGTCATAATTGACCAGTCAGAATCAAGTATTCGAATGAGCCATGTGGAAAATATATAGAGAGATTAAGTAGAAACTGGACCCACTAATGTTCAGGTGCACCCAGAGCAACCTCAAGCTCAATGCTCTTAACACTGTTAAAATCCTGAAATGTCTTCCTATTCTTAATAATTTAACTTTCAGAACTGTTACATCCTTACAGTTTCTGCACACAACACTAACCTGCGGTCCCCCAAGGGATATGCATACATCTTCCATCAGTAAGGTTGAGCAATAATGTGCTTCTTTCATCAGTTGGCAAGATTATACTGCCTACATATCCAGTCTATACTTTCACTAAAGAAAGCATCTCTATATCAGCCATAATCATCTGGTTTGGCTTGGCTTCCACACAGTAAAACAGTAGATAACAACATACTATCAGGATAGCTGTAGAAACTTTCAGCCTACAAACAGTCTACAAACCTGCATGTTACCAAAATGACATAATTTATCCTGGAAGTAATATGTTCTAAAACTAAGATTAAGAAATTGTTTCCCCTTCACTGATACCAATAATAACATAATAGTTTCTTTACCCTGACATTTTTTATGTAAGGACCAATATACTTCAGGTCATTCTTTTATAGGAAAATAATCCACACTGAGGCACTGAGGCATTGTAATACAGTCTAACACATAGCAGAATTAATGTTACCATCCTGAATAAGTTTATTTTCCAAGAACAACACGACATTTATGTTCAAGACAAAACTGCTGTTTGAGCCATGCAATTATAGAAAATCCAAACCTTCTGATTTGCAAGGTACTATACTGTGGCGTTAAATTCATCAAAATATACTACAGACTGTATAGACTGTGTTAATGTTAGTTTGCATATAGAATTCATTATCCACTGTCATTTTTGTTTCTTAAACTAGGTACTTTTCCTGCAGAAGAAGAAGAAGAAGTAGCTGAGCTTGGTTTACTGTTTGTCTGGAGTCATGTTGTCATGTTCCTCCTGTGTCAGTGTGGGTTTTTTCTGGGTCCTTAGTTTCCCATCATCCAAAAACAGGTAGATAGGCATGTTGGCTATTCGAATTTTGCTCTAGGTGTGAATGAGTGTTGCTATGTGAAGGAATGGTGTCCAATCCAGATGCATCTCAACTCTGACCAGGTTAAAGGTGAATAATAATAATAATAATAATAATAATAATAATAATAATAATAATAATAATAATAATAATAATAATAATAATAATAAGATGGCACAGTGACACAACAGATATAGCTGTCTCACAGCTGCAGGGTCCCCTGGTTCAATCAAGAGATTGGGTCAATCATGACATTGGGTCAGCACCATGCTGGAATGGCTCAAAGTCCCTAAAGAAATTTTTCTTGGAGGGTGTCCTCGGTAAGGTTGGAACAATCTCCCATGCACCCTGGCATGGCATCTTGTTTCTTAGCTGAGGACATTCCTGAACATGCAGAAGATGCCCTTATGGATCATGGCCTTTCCTTGGATGTCACAACACCCCTTAGCTATGCAGAAGAGATCGCTTTAGTCTCACTGCTTAGTGGTGGATGTTGCATCTGTGGCCTGCTACATTAAGGGTACCGCTCCTCATCAGCCCAAGTGCTTCCAGAAAAGGAGAGATTTTGTACTTGGTTGCCCAGAAGCCCCTCTAGAGGACATATCACACTTCAGGATGGGGGGGGGGGGGGGCGCGTCATGGTTGCACCAAATATATGCATAACCACTCTGCCCTACAAAAGACAAAAGACCTTAACTTGTTTGTTATGTAACTTGATGTTATGGCGTTCTGCTTTTGTAGGGCAGCACTGCACATCACCTCATCACAACACTCACCACATCCCATGACTGACTGCACCAGATTCAAGTTTAGGGTTACTGAGCACTAGCATTTAAAACCTGTTCTGTTTCGCTCCCATTGTTTAGGTTTTGTCTTTTGTTGAAGTAATTGATTGTGGCAAATGATTTCTTGATACTTCTCTTTATATACTACTGAAAGAATGGCCTTAGAGGATTGCCTTTGCTTGCCTGTGTTTCCCCTCTCTCACCTTGAGCCTCTGAGCAAATGATGTAGATTGGTGATGAGGAAGTTTCTGGCACAGCATTTGCATTTACGGAAAAAGCTGCACGATAAAGCACTCTGACAGTCTAGTGCACTTACCCAGTAAAAACCATAAACCACCTGCTGAAAGTCAAACATAACTCACCTCAAGCATGCACACACACACACACACATACTGTGTATGTGTGTGTGTGTGT
>JAQMCW010148019.1:0-13100 GCA_030068335.1 Chrysichthys cranchii | reverse complement strand
GTGTGTGTGTGTGTGTGTGTGTGTGTGTGTGTGTGTGTGTGTGTGAGAGAGAGAGAGAGAGAGAGAGAGAGAGAATAAGCGTCGGGGCAGGTGCAGGTGCGGCATTTACTAGCTGCATTAATCATTATGTCAGTGGAAGGTCCTCACAAGGATAATAAATCAAAGGATACAAAACAAATATGGCTGTAAAGGTTAGTACGTTTTTGGCCATATAGTGTGTATGGTTTGTTTGGTTGTCATACTTGGTTGGCCTAATAAACTGGGCATCTTTGTGATTGCAGTTATTTAGTTTATTGATGTTACTAGTACATGGAACCAACTGAAACTCATACTGGAGAAAACACCAGACACTACTGTGTAATTAAAATAGAAAGGTTCCTAGTGTTGTCATTTCAATGAAGATTATAGGAACGAATGGCCGGATAGACATGCAATCATCAGTAACGTTAAACTGTGGAGTCATCAGGCATATCAGTGTCCAGATTAGAATTACTCCAGTCATAAATCCCCTATCAAAAGGTGTGTCAGACAGTTTGACAGTGTTATTGCATAAAATAAAACAAACAGGCTTCACATCTGCGTCACCGTAAGACAGCAATACTGGGCTGTATGAAAATGAATATCGTCATATGAAGTTCACATTTCAGGTGTAACTGTTTATTTCTATAACCAAATATTCATTCATTCATTCATTCATTCATTCATTCATTCATTCAGTCAGTCAGTCAGTCAGTCAGTCAGTCATTTAAACTCTATTAGATAATATAAAGAGCAGAGGTATTGACGGGTTTCGTGTTAACCCTGATGTCTTTCATTAAGTTGTATGCTTTTTAAATGTAAAAACTTATTTGCGGTTTATGGAAAAAAATATCACTCTTAACCCAGCTTTCCATCTGTGAGTTCCTCCCATTTCTCTCTTTTACTTAGTTACGTGCATCTTACACACACAAAGAACACATCTGAAATCAACCGGGGGAAAAAACAACAACCAAACAAACAAACAAACAAACACTGTTATAATAGATCTGCATTATTAGCCATTAGTGAAACTAAAAGTGGGATTATCTTTATATTATGTTAATATCCATTAATGGGCCTTAGAAACCCAAGAAACCTGGTGTAGTGGTGGCCTCTGCAGCTGCTGGTTTGATTTAATTTTTAGAACATCTTTCACCATGATTTGCCATTTAAAGTAATATTTATGATTTAAATCATTCAATTTTATCACAGCGATAAAAGTGAGAGAGCCGGTAAATATATTCATTATCCTATTATCCAATTTACATACTACCTTTTTCACCTACTAAGTAGAACTGTTTTTACAACTAAAATAACTTATTTAAAAAATTATTAACAACAAAGGAGGCAAACTAAGGCAAAGGATATCAGCTTATCTCAGGCACTTAAGGGTTCTTAAAGTGTCCTGCAAATTGCATGCCACTTATTACAATATGAATAATTCAATTCAGATATCTAATGATGGGCAGGGTGTAACTCGGGGGGCTAAGACATTGACTAGGCTAAGACATACTGATCGGAAGGTCAGGGGTTCACCGCAAGCTGCCACTCTTGGTCCTTGAGCAAGCCCTTAACCTCAAAATGCTCAATTGTATAAATGACATAAAAATGTAAGCAAAATGTAAATGTAATGTAATGTAATGTCATGCACATTTATACAAGTCAAGCTATGAAAAATTACCTTCAGCAGTTGCAATAATTTAAGTAATGTATTCACTGTTTTATGATATGTGATTCCTAATAATAAAAGCTCTTAATGTCATCCTATTTTGTGTTTTTATGATTTTATTACAAAAAATATCTAAAAAACAGAGGGGTCATAATAGTAGCAGTGTTGATGTCAGATGTTTAAGATAAAACTATTTACAGCAATGTCCCCTAAGCTATAATATAATACTAATGTGCACATTATATATTATATTAGAATATGATATTATAATATTATTAAATTATACACTGAGAAATTTCTAAGATTTTAATGCAAACCATTTAAATGATAAAAAAAAGCTGGTTAATGGATTTAAAAGTCCCATATTTGACCCATATACTGAAATATAGCTGTAGAATAATATAAATTCATAACATGATTTCAAAGAAGACTCTTCAGTCAAAGAGTTCTACGGTCCAGACCCCAACTTTTACCTGAAAATTTATGTGCCATCATAAACAGAAAGACAGCTCACTGTTTGAAATGGTTATACCTCACCTTGTGTTATGACCTAATGATGCAACTCTGCTTCGTAATTCATTACAGTCTTTCAGCCAAGGCCCTTCCTGATTTTTTTGAAGTGGCTGTGTGCACAGCAGCTACTTGACACGTACACAAGCGCAGAGGCAATGACTAAAGCATGGGGATCATAAGTGCCCATATCTGTGTCCTTTTAAGTGCTAACCATAAAATCTATCTCCAAAACAAGGTGTGTGGGAGCTGTTAAACTCTGATTGAGGTCAGGCTGGACTTTATTTGCCTGATTAAAGATGGTCAGGATCTCAGGACTCTTTCTATGAAGAAATAGTAATATTTCTACTGACATCGAAAGTAAATAATGGATAAGTTTGTTTTGGTATGGGGGAAAACGTGTTTACAGAAACACTCTGTTCAATGTGGCCTCAAAAATACAATTTCAGCATTCAAACGATGCACTCCAAAATATGCGACCTTTCATGCACCCCAAAAGGAGGAATGATTTCCCGCATATTGTCAGTTTATTTACTGCTGTTCTGTCGCTACGTAAGGATAGACTGTTACACAAAGATATCCAAGCATTTTATTATACTCATAATCCACATTTAATATAGAATTTGCAATGACTGTCTAACATAGTAAATATATTTTTTGTTGTTGTTGTTGTTTTCGGGGTTTTTTTTCTTAATATTTACTGACAGTATATTTTATGCAGTATGTAGTATGACTTTATTTTAACTTTTGTGACTATATTATTAGCTAAGTATGTCATTCTTAATGCATCACAGTCATGTTTATGTAAACATTCTGTATGTTTGGAATGTGCATTATTTGTGCACTGATTAAAGTTAACACCCTTGGCTTAGGAACCTGAAAAAACACTAAGAACATTATTGATCTCTCATTAGGCTGAAAAAAACATCCAGTAGTGGCTTTGCTTTTCTCCATTTATTCTACTTTCATACTTTCATGTCATGATTACATTCCTGGTCAATGGCATTGCACAAATGTCCAGCCATGATAAAAAAAAAGTCTTTGGTAAGGTTTTAAAAGATACGGGCTTGGGGAACTGAGAAAATGCAGTTTGGTTTGATCTGATTCCGTGTCAGTTCAAGATTAGCCTGAAAATATGAATGCTAGTAAAAAAAAAAAAAAACCCACAGTGAATGACACTTCACTTAACATTAACACACATAGAAAATATTCCCAATACAGCAAAAAGGTCAGACATCATTCCTGAGACTGAATGTCAGAAAGAAAATGACAGGAGTTTTTAACCATAGCAAAGCAAACATATTTTTATTTGTTGATACCCTTTATTCACCATTGTCTTGATTCAGGATGTCTTGAGTTTGCAAAAATGTCTGGATCTTAATGGTAGGCTTTAGTTATGGACAAAGGCTTAATTAAGAGTAAATCTTTGACTTGCCACAAGGTAAACACATTACTCCAGATTACTCTAATGATAATTAACTAATTACTGCAGTGATCAGTATTCACTCTGGCATGAGCACATGCCACTTTGGAAGATGTCGTGGTTAGGCAGAAACTGATAAATGTAGTGGATTAAGTACATTTTAAGCATAGTACATAAGACACGGACATGGTGAATAGGATATGTCTGACAGAACTCATCCATCTACAAATGTATGTGGCTTGCCCAGCTGAGGACATTTCTCAGGAAATGTTGTCTACATACATACATATATATATATATACGTCACTGCATTCAGTAGCTGTACTGAATTACACTGTGTATTTTAATGATACAACAGCCTCACTGTTCAGCTGACTAATAATTCATACCGCACTGACCTTTACCCACGCCGCAGTGAAATTTTTGCCAAAAGCATGCTGACGTCTTTGTAGAGATGAGGCAGTGTGGAATCTATCTTTATTTGTCAATGTCCCAGTCAACTCCATGCAGTCAATCATAGTGAAGTTATACCCAGTCCAGACGTCATTATAGAATTCATGACGTTTGTCCTCAGTTCTTTATTTCGGTTCCCTTTTTGAATCTCAATGTCCTGACGTGGGCATCTTTTATGATCTGTCACCAAATTACAATAACATAATAGTCCTGCTATGTGGCACGGTTAAGGATGTCAGTCATATATCTTAAACGCTTTAAAGCAGAAAAAAACAAGTGTGCATACACACAGTTAGTCTCGGGCATCACGCCTTGACGTGACTATAGAGTAAAAAAAATGTTAAATGCAGACTGGGTAAGCAAACCATACAGGGAGGAAGAAAGTCATAAAACTCTCCGTCTGCACTTTATTGAGGTGCGTATGTCAAATAGTTACCTGTTTCCCAGGTAAAAGGACTGACTGTGAATAATTGCCTCTACTTCTGCAGAATATAAAATATGCTGCCAAGACATTAAGACAGAAAGAAAGACTCAACGCAAGGACATAGTTTGAATGTTGTGTCTATGTGTAGGCTTATTAAGACATCAGACATAATTTGTCATTGGGTATTACATATTTATTTGCAAGTCCATAAG
This sequence comes from Chrysichthys cranchii, assembly GCA_030068335.1. Lineage (NCBI taxonomy): Eukaryota > Metazoa > Chordata > Actinopteri > Siluriformes > Claroteidae > Chrysichthys > Chrysichthys cranchii. The sequence continues at coordinate 8,391 of JAQMCW010148019.1, read as the reverse complement.
CATCCAGAATGTATTCTTTACTCACTAAGAATGTACAGTGGTTAAAAAAAAAAAAAAAAAAAAAAGCCTTGGTAGATTCCACCAATAGAAGATTAGTCTCCAAAAGTATTCAACAGCAATCTGCCAATTGCTGTGCCATTAAGTTCTTTAAGTCCGTCCATATGAACACAAATTCCAGGTTTCTTTCACCACCATAATGGTTGCAGTAATGCATGAAAAACAGCCAAATATCTCTTCATATTAGGGTACAGGACACAATAGAAAACTAATTTCTATCATGGTAAAAAAAAAAAAAAAAAAAAAAAACCTTTCCACGAAACATCTGTAAAACACGTTTTTGTTGTCGAGTCTTTCTGTTTTTAGCCTTTTTGTTTTTGATCCTGATTTGTTTATGGATTCGCTCACAGTATCTATAATTGCCTACATTTTATCCCACAATACGGATTTGTCCCAGGGTATTTGGTCTAAATGATTATACTTCTTATTTGCATTTTACTTTTCTGGATTACCAAAAGTTGAATTCATATTTATCATTTGTAAATTATTATGCATATTGCGTATATTTTGTTGTGCTATTTATTTAGAACAATTTATTGTTGAAAAACAAAATTATTATAGAACTGCTGGGTTTGCATATAAGTGTATAAGTGTAAGTGATTGTTGGTGTGTTTAAATAACAGTGAAAACAGTGGTGTATTGTGCACACAGCTGTGTCATTTTTCATTGGTTTTCTGGTGAGCTGCTGAATAAAATGAGGCAAATGGAACATGATCTATATTTTTCTTCCCTTCAAATTTTGAAAGTAATGAGGAAAGAGGATTGTCATGGCAACAAGTACTTCCTTTTTGTCCACTAAATCTGAAAATCCACTCTGTTTTTGCAAAATCTCTAGTGTGTAGCAGAACATAAGGACCAACACCAGACATGGACCTTAGGGTGTACACAGTAAACACTATTTAGCATTACAGATGTGTACCCTGTATTGTTAGCATGTCATTCAAGGTCAACGTGTTGCAGGCATCAAAATCAGAATGAGTGTATATGTACAAAAAACCCAATGACATTTATTCATTTGAACATGAAGTATCTTGGCTGAGTATTGCATCTATCTGATGATAGTTCAAAGGGATTTGCATATCATTCTGCTTTTATTTATGTTTTATACAGCATCCCAACTTCTTTGGAATCAGGGTTGTAAAATATGGTGTGCTATGTGGTGGTTTATCAAAACTTGTGCTATTTTTATAAAGCCCCAAAATGTCATTACGTTTTCAGCTCTTTGACAAAGATGGGGGCTGGAGATTAAAATGCAGCTTGAGCAGATTCATTAAAAACACACTGAATAACAGTTCCAGATTTTGAGGCAAATACAAGTCAAAAACAAGCAAAATGTCAGGTGAACAGTAAACAATACAGATAGGGCAATATCCAAAATAGCAAAATCCAAAAGAGAAAACAAGATCATAAACTAGAATAGCGATAGTGAATGAAAAGGCTTGAGTACTTATGTGACCTTGCGTAGTGTGCAGTGGCAATTGAGTCCAGATAAGTGCAATCATTAATCAGGTGACTGTAAAGGTGAGACGGACTGTGGTGGCTGGGACTCCTAGTCCGTGATGGTTATGGTTATTGGCTGTGGTGCACTCTAGGAAACGTTGCTGACATAACTGAGATGAGGAGTTCAGAAGGAATGGTGGGGGAATGTCAGAGGCCAGGGACCTGGGATGACTCGCTTGATGTCAGAGACATGGAGGGACGGGGAGACTCAAAAGTGGCATTGAAGGTCTAGCCTGTGTGTTACTCCTTATCTGACATAATATTTTATAGTGGATGATGTACTTGGGACTAAGCTGTATTCACCACTCTGGGTTTCTCCGGTCCTTAGTGGCTAGCCAAACACTGGTTTGATTGGTGAAACTTTTGTTCCTATGGGCCACGAGCTCCAGTTGCTGGTGGATGCGCTTACTTACCTTCTTGCTACTTTGCAACTACTCAATAACTACTGGAGCATTCATGGCTTTAGCAATTATGGGAAACATTGGGCGTTAGTATCCCAGAACACATTTAAATGGGGTCAACTGCATAGCAGAGTGGTGCAATGAGCTCTGGACATACTTGGGTAGAAACCATGCCCAATCAGCCTGTCTCTCACAGTAAAATGTTCACAGGAACAGCCCTATTTCCTGGTTAGACCTTCCTACCTGGCTATTGAACTAGAGTATAACCTTATGTTAGGCTCACAGAGACCCCCAGTTTCTACATGAAGCTAGACTAGACTTTGGAAATGACCTGTGTGCCATGGTGACTGATGATGTCCTCGAGCGTCCTGTAATACCAAAATGGTTGAATAAGAGGTCACCCGATTCAAATTCAGTATGTAGGACAGGGAGAGAAAAACTGGTCGATAATAGCCAGGATGGCCATGTTGGAACAGGCAATGGCATGAATTTATTGGCTGGTAGGGAACAGGATATCTTAGCTTGGCACATAGGGTGCAAGAAAAGACATAGGCCTATCTATGAATATCAAATAAAGTATTTCTCCAGCAGTATTTGGTTCTGATAAGTTAATAGGTACAGTTGCTCCCAGAGTGGCCTGTGGTATGTCAGCTGTGTGCCCAGGTGATTAACTTCCCTTGTAGGGGAATTGAGACAGATATGGTTGTTGAGGCATGTGGCAGGTACACAGTGTGCTGGGGTGTATGCAATTTCTCTGTTCAGGTCCCAGGTGACAGAGTGGCCAAGCATGAGTCAAGGGAATGGGTTCCTGGCCCTGAACCTGTGAATGAATTGTCAGTAAAAATTCACAAACCCCAGAAAAGCTCAGATTTTAACCATGCAAGTTTTGGGGCACTCTGGGACAGGAGTTATTTTAGCCTCATCTATTGCCAAGCCTTCTTGGCTTATAATGTATGCCAGAAACAATATGATCGCAACATGGTATTTGTACTTCTCCCCCTTTACCTAAAGCTGGTTGGTTAGTAAACATTACACTACTTGCTTGACATAGTCCATATGACTATCTAGTAGCATGGTGTACATTAACTTATCTATATATTAAATCACAAATTTACCCAGCATATTCTGCAACATATCGTTAATCAGACACTGAAATAGCATATAATGTATATTATAGTACATTAGATACATTATGAAATAGAACATAATGTAAGGCAACATAAGTATCTTTATATACAGTCTACTATGTACAAGACAAACACGTAAACACACAAATAGCATCCAGAATGTAAGACCTGATATTTAACTATTCCAGTGTGACAGTATATGTAAACACAGATTTTGCAAAAGCACAGGCGTTGGAGTTGTGTGGTTTAGTGAGGAGATATGGCATGATGTAGTAGTAGTAGTAGTAGTAGTAATAATAATAATAATAATAATAATAATAATAATAATAATAATAATAATAGTAATCATCATCATCATTGTCATCATCAAAGAAAACTAAATAATAAGGATAACCATAATAAGACTGGTTATAGTAATAATATAGTCCATAAGTTGGTGTGTTAGATTATTGTGGAGGACTTGTGGACTGGGGTGGGGGCACAGGTTTCAATGCATAGTGTAACAGGTCCAGTGCCCATGGGTCCTCCATCTATAGTCTTTATGTGCAGAGGGTGTTGGAGTTTTAAGATTGGGAACTAGAATCTTCTTCTGTCTTGATCAGTTAAGTTGCCTGAAGCTCCAGGGTCAATCAAGGCTTGGAGGATGAAGACAGATGCTGAAAAGACTCTGGTGCTGATGTGACACTAATAGGCTAACATGAAATGAGACATTTAATATATATAGAGAGAGCTTTTAATAATAATAATAATAATAATAATAATAATAATAATAATAATAATAATAATAATAACCTCATAAGATTTCATGCTCCTTCAGTTTTAGTTGACTCCTGAATTACTGGCTCACTTAATAATGCACATAAGATTGGTGAGATTTTTATCTTAAGGAGACAGGGACACTAGATAGTTTTTCCAAACACTAGATACATTTTTAAAACATGGTCGAGAAGAACAGCACTGGGCCTTTTCTTAGAAGATTGAGGATATGCAGAACATTTCAAGCTTCAAGCTTATATTCTTGGGTTTGTATATGTGAACTTTCCTCCTTAATTCAGACCAGAGGATTTGATCCATTATCCATTAAGTACTGCTAAGAATGAATAAAGCTGGGAGGCTGGGGTGAAGGGACAAAAACACAGAAGCCACATTAAGGATTTTAATAACTACTAAACAAGGTTGATGAATTAAGTGAGAAATTTTAAGCCCTTTTCCTTTATGGATCAATAATAAATGCTAAAATGGATTTTATTATTGGAAATACCCCAAATAATGATAAATCATCTGCATTTGATTTGTCGTCCAAAATATCTCAGCCTATTGATGTTACAAATAATTAAATGAATATACCATTTCAAAATGTCAAGAGAATTCTGAAACTACTCCAGTTAATGTTTGATAGGATCGTATCTGTCACCAGTAAAGTTTTGGCTCATTGTGAGAATGTTTTGCTTCATGCTGATTGGTCAGTGACCTTTATGATAGACTGCATTACACAAAGCTTGAAGTTTATTAAAAGTTATTGCCCCTGAAATGTTATTTCAGACAATAGCATATTTTTGCTCTTGTTGCCAAGGTCATGTGAATGGCTGACCCTGGGAAATAACTAGTAGATCCATGCAGTCTCTAAATTATTAATCAAATGCCTAGGTGAAGCAATTTGTATGTATCAAAATGACTGAATGTATAAAAAAAAACACAGGGAGATTACAGAGGGGCCCAAAAAATGTATACACACTTCAACATAAAAATATCTTCATAAAAGCTGTATTACTAGACTTATATAGACATCACAGGGAAGCTTTAAGCCATGTTTCACTCTCATGTCTCGGTGGAAGCTTGATAGTGCACCATCTTGCTTTAAAAATGGGCATAGTTGACCACTGTTGAAGTATGTATACATATTTTGAGCTCCTATGGATTTTCAATGTATATCCCAGCTTGTTGGGCTCAGAGCACAGAACAGCCATAATACAGCACAAAAAACAGGTTTAAGAGCTTTGCTCAAGGACCCAACTGTGGCAGCTTAGTGGTGCTGCGGTTTTCACCCACAACCCTCTGGTCAGTAACCTAGAGCCTTAAATATTCTTATATAAGCTTCCAATGACCACTGCAGTATGAGCATTTCAACCTTGCATTTTTAGGACCTTCAATCTTATTATATTGTGCATTAAATTTCAATGGATACAGCTACATCAATTGACAAAGAATAATTGATGACTGGCTGAATAACCTGCACAGATATTATCCTCTGGACAATGGCCCAACATGGTCCACATTACAGAATCTTGGAGCACCTTTTGTAACCAAATTTAATTAGAGTAAACATCAAGTTTTCATGATTTTGCCAAAGGAAAAAATTACTCAGAATACAATGTATTGAGGTTTTGGGTTTTTTTTTTCAGCTTTGATTGGCCCATTGTATCAGCCTATTTAATTACCAGTCAGTCTGTGTAACTCTAACCCTATCTAACAATAAAGCTTAATCTCTCAACACAACTGTAAACATTGCCCTCTTTTGGTGAACTCATGTACATCAACTGAAAAGTAATTCATTGCCTATGTAGCTTCTCCCACATGATTACAACTATGACTGTCTAAGAATCATGTCTGAATGTAATTATATGAGAATGTAGTAAAAGGTTAGAAGTAGTAGCCTTTCTTACAACCGAACTGGAATTAATACCCTTTAAAAATTGCTTTAACTTGTGAGAATTTATACAAACTTTATTTGAGGATGGAGTGGACTGCATGCTCCAGATAAGTACAATACTGTATATCCTACAGTATAAGATGATAAAATGACTTTGTTTTTGATTGACTACAGTTTTTTCTCAATTGCTTACAAACATTTCTGCAGACAGTGTCTCAGTGTCACAAATGTTCTAAAATATTTCTCAAAAAAAAAAGGGGTAGGACGTTGGACTATTGATCAGAAGGTTGCGAGTTCAAACCTACCCCAAGCTGCTACTGCTGGGCCCTTGAGCAAGGCCCTTATCCCTCGACTGCTCAGTTAAAATAAAATGACATAAATGTAAGTCGCTCTGGATAAGAGCATCTGCCAAATGATGGTCATGGTCATGTAAATCATCTCCTCAATATTCACAACATATCCACAAAAGTCACATAAATGCAAAATATGCAAATGGACACAAATTATGAAACAAATTTTGACATGAATGAATGTAGGAGGAAGCAATTCCTTTTGCATAAAAATAAACTCAAACATTATGCTTGCAGATTAGAATTTAATTGTGCCACTTATGCCCCATTCATCACTTTAAGAAGTCACTCTTCAAGTGTAGGAGTCACAGCCCCTAATGCTCCTCTTACCATGGGGACCACTTTGAACTTCACCTTCCACATATGTTCCAGTTGGCACTTCAGGCATTGGTACTTCTTGACCTTCTCATGCTCCTTCTTCCTGATGTTGCAGTCAGCTGGGATTGCCACATCTATCACTACTGCTGTTTTCTGCTCCTTATCAACCCCAACTCTGTGTGGCTGGTTGGCTAGCAACTGCTTGTCTGGCTGGAATTTGAAGTCCCACAAAACCTTAGTCCTGTTGTTCTCAATCACTTTTGTTGGTGTCTCCCATGGGAACTTGGGAGCTTGCCATACTTGGCACAGATGTTTCTGTACACTATTCCCACCACCTGGTGCTTCAAACTTGTTCAAACTTGTTAATATTTTATTATTTTCCATTTCAGATTACAGTATATTATATTGCTTATCACATTATTAATACTATATAATATTGTTTATAGCAACTAGCCATGCTGCGAGCAACAGAAGCAAAAGAGATTTTCAAAGAGGGCATATTGTAGGTCAGTTTGAGGGTGGATTAGCCAGCATATGATTGCACAAAACCTTGGGATTCCTCTTGCCACAGTCAACAGAGTGATTGTACAATTCAAACACAAAGTAAAGGAATCAACAGCATCTCTCTCAGGTCGACCTGGGCCCTCTGACACGTGTCTTCATACTGTCAAATGGATTGTTGAACAAATTCATTGCAATATATCATTGCAATATATATATATATCTTCCTTGCTCCTAAAATGTTCTTTATCTGCTGCCATGCCTTTCCATCAGATTGAATCTATTCTTATCAATAAGATTACTGAACAAGTCCACAATTCATGAGTCATGTATTTACAGCATAATATGGCAACACGCATTATGCTGTGAAATAATATGGTTCAAATGTAACAAATCGTAACAAATGTAGCTTCTTGTTCAGAGGTAAATGAGAGATTTCTACATGCTTGTAGCTCAATCCTACAGACGAGACACAGAAATAAAAATGACACTTAGAACCACACTTTGTGCTAGTATAAAAGCTTACCTTTTCTAATTTTGAAAGGTTCCAGCCACACTGATTTTCCCTCCTACTTGTGCCATAATTATACCACTATCAACAAGCAGAGCTCTGCTCTCACTGCAAGCATTTCTTTGTCCACCTGGTCCTTTGTGATCACCTCTGCCTCTTTTCCTATTGCTTTTTTTTTCGGTGCTATTGTCTTTTGTCACAAAAGAGAATTGATGTTGATGTTGAGGTGACTCAAACTTAAAATGAGGTATGCAGGTTCACAGTGAAAGCTGTGCTAATGTGCTGATGGTGTATGTAGCATATAGAGTTTTGCAGAAGTAGGGCACCAGAATTAAAAATGTGTTCAACCCTCTGGAAGACAGTCATGTAAGGGAGTCATGCAAAACGTGAAACATGAAATGAGGGCTGATGTGTCCTTTCCTGGACTGTGGCTTGGTGTCAACAGAACACCTCAATGTCCACTTCTTTATGAGAGTTTGAACACTGCTGATCACTCTCAACTCTCTGGATATCTTTTTATATCCCTTTCCTGTATTATAAAGATGAACAACCTTTTCTCTCAGGTCGTCTGACAATGCTTTTGCTTTCCCCTTGGATGAAACGTGCAGGTGATTGTCAAGAGCTCAGAAACTCACTGACTTTTTATACACAGACACTAATTACAAGAATACAATTCACAGGTGTGGACAGTTACCCTCAATATCCAGTTAAAACCTGTGAGTCAATTTCTGTGTATATTACAGTATCAAGCCAACACTTCAAGGGCATGTTAACTTTTGATGAAGGCCATTTTGGCGCTTACACTTTTCATCAGAATAAAAAACAAACAAACATAATTGTGTGATGATAAATGGCTTCGCCCAACCACTAACTCTGAATGAAAGAGAAAATTTTGGGCATGGTCAATCATATTTTCTAATAAAATGGCCAATATTTCACAACTGCTGCCAGGGTATATAAATTTATGAGCACAACT
>JAQMCW010147947.1:0-13112 GCA_030068335.1 Chrysichthys cranchii | reverse complement strand
GTGTGTGTGTGTGTGTGTGTGTGTGTGTGTGCGTGTGTGTGTGCGTGTGTGTGTGTGCGTGTGTGTGTGTGTGTGTGGGGACATACATACCTGTTCTGTAGATGGAGAACCGTGGACTTGACGTGATCTGAACGCAAGGCCAGCTCAGCGTTTTCCATTAGCATGCTGCTAATCTGAGAAAGTGAAGGTGGAGACATAATCACACAGACAAACACACACACACACACACACACACACACACACTAGAGCAACACAAAACAAACACACTTGACACTTTATTATCGTAAAATCCTCCGTATGAACACGAAGACGTCAGCTTGTCTTTTAAACGATCGTATCGTCGATAATCGAGGCTTGACGGCTACATTTCTTGCGCGTTAATTTTGTAAGCATTCGCAAAACCGTGTGTAGTGTATGTGTCTGTCTGATCTGAATGAAAGAGCGACTTGTCGTTTCTCCTTCGCAGATTTTCTTCCGTATAGACTGACTACACCCACTACACGTTACACACACTAGCATGCTTCCCGCTAACCTTTTCCGTTCTCCATCTCTGCCCATGATGTCGTAGTGACGCGTTTTAGCTAGGCCTGGTGTAAAATGTGAGTCAGAATGGAGGCTGAATCAGTGTGTGTGTGTGTGTGTGTGTGTGTGTGTGTGTGTGTAAAATCACATGACGAATGAAATGATCAGTTTCAACATCTTCATTTGCAGCAAATACAACAGCATTGATGCCAAAATCCAAATCGTACAAAGATTAGCCGGGCTAGCTCGTTTAGACCAGCTAGTCCTGATCATTATTGCGTTACAAATAAGCAACATTTGACTAGAGATTTGATTTTTTTTTTTTGGGGTGGGGGGTGGGGTGTCCACCGACACACACCTTTGCCTCCATTTTCTGCAATCACAGCTTCAGGCAGTGTTTATTACTATTAAACCTTTATTGAATTTCACTTATTAGCGCAAGCATAACAGGAAGTGCATTGTTTAAAAAAACTAGTCTTTGCCAACAAGGACTACGAAGACGTACAGTACCTCACAAAAGTGAGATTATATCAAGATCTGATGTCCTGGTTTCTTTAAGAAGAAAAATAAAGCTTGGGAAGGAGGAAGCATAGTTCCGTGGGGGTCTCTGGTGAGCATACACAGCTAGTACAGTTAGCTTGCCGTGCTAATCTGCAAACAAAGTATGAAAATACGATGCCTGGTAAGTGGTATGTAAATCAAATGAGCAGCTTTCACACTGATTAGTGTGTTATTTAATGTGTGGTTTAGAACACGTTGTAAACACAGTTGTAGCAAAAGTAGACGAAATGTTTTAGCTACTAGGATTTCTCACCAGACCTGAAAAAAAAACCCATACTTATCGCTTGCTAATGTGAATGCAGGACTAAGATACATGTAATTTAGCTAATAGCCCCACAATATAAGCTAGCTTGTTCATCTTTAGAGCCCCCTGCTGCCTGTGAGGTAAACTGCAATTACAGTAAAAAGCAATAGCGAACCTTTTGTATGGCTGCCTTTATCCCATTGTTTCCTTCCTGGTTGAGGCAGAGGGGTGTGTTTAATGCTGCTCGTGATGAACATGAATTGTAAAGTTTTAATACAGGAAAATGAGTGATTGTGTAGTCCTGTTGTGTTGTTTTAGCTTTAAAGAATATGTAGTTATGTTATCAGTTGAAGTTCAGTTGTTTTAATGTTTATTTTGTCGAGTTTTGTATCATGCTCCACGGGGCTACAAGCTCTTTATGTGCTCTGTTTTGCTAACAGGGAGACCGATATTTTATGCTGTGGAGTGCTGTGGAGTGAGTTAACGTTTAAGCGAGATTTTATTTAAATCACATTTCTGTCAAAAAGAGAGAGTTTGTCAGAGAGATCCGCACACCTGTATGATGTGGGCCGCAGCACTGTGTCTCTGAGCTCCGTCCAGCCGCCGACACCCCGCTACACAAATACTGAGCTCCGGCTACAGACACCCGCCGCTTAAGCTGTTCCGTTAATAATCACAAAGAAACCAGAGGTAACGAACTGTACAGTACACTGATACACAAGGGAACTGACTCAGGCATCACGCAAGGCGAGTGATCCGAGCTTCGAATGCGCACTTCCGGGTGTCGTCAGCGTACTTCTGGGTATCGTCTGAACATCTGCGTACGTCATACACTGGCCTGCCAGCGATGCCGGCCTGCAAATTTTATATTTTTTCTAAATATTTGTAAAAATTTTGCGGATCACAATCATCATTGTAACTTAATCGTAAGTTAACTCCTAGCATCGTAACGTAATCGTAAGTCAGGCCATCGTAACTCGGGGAGCACCTGTATTGGGATTCCCAGTTATTTAAAATGTAGCTTTAAAGTATGATTACAGGTTGATAAACAAAACTTTCTAACATAGCTAGCATTGACTGTAACTAGCTAAACTGTCAACTAACATACCTTAGCCAGCTTTGATTACTCTGTAATTTGAAGGATCATGTATTAAAAAAATAGGCTGATTTTACTGACCTATCAGTACATGTGTGACCGTATGTAACCCCTCTGACAGTCAGAGACAGAAGAACAGCAGCTAACTAGTTATATACAGCTGCTAATAACATACAGCTGCTAGTTAGATACAGCTGCTAATTACATACAGCTGCTAATTAGATACAGCTGCTAGTTACATACAGCTAACTAGTTACATACAGCTGCTAATTAGATACAGCTGCTAGTTAGATACAGCTGCTAATTAGATACAGCTGCTAGTTCCATACTGTGGATATTAAACGTCTACACCCCAACGTTAAAATGGCAGTTTTTGTGAAGTAAAAAAAAAAATTTTTTCCCATCCTCAACGTGAAACTACAACTTAAACAATACAAGTGAAAAACACTCTGAAACATTTAAGGTAAAAAAAAAAACAATAGGAAAACTACAAAAGCTACAGTAGCCTGGTTGCATAAGTGTTCACACCCCTCAGCTAGCCCTTTGTTGAAGCACCTTTAGATTTTCTTCCACCACTCGTCCTTTTTGGGTGCGAGTCTATCAGCGTGGTAGAGCTTGACTTAGTAAATATTCTCCCTCTCTTTCTTACAAAAACATTCCTGAGCTGTCAGACTGTGAGGTCATTTCCTGCCCAGGCCCAGCTTGCCTCAGGTCACCCCGCAGGTCTGTGCTGTGGCTCGTCCAATCCGAAACGCTGATCTTTTTTTGGTTAAAGAGGTCCTTTGTTGATGTGGATGTGTGCTTTGGGTCATTGTTGAGCTGAAAGGTGAAATTCCTTTTCATCGTCAGCTTATTAGCAGACACCTGCATGGTTTTACACTTAAAAAATACCTGGTATTTATGGCTTTTCATGCTTCATTCCACCTTGATAAAAGCCCCAGTTCAGGCTTTACTGCTGCCACCACCGTGCTTCACCTCGCCTATGGGGTTCTTTTGATGATGTGCATTGTTTTTGTGCCAAATTTATCTTCTGGATTAATGGGAATATTATAGCTTTTGGAATTGCTCTCATCAGACCATAACACATTTTGCTACAAGTAGTTCAGGGTGATTTATTCAGACTTGGATGTGTTTTTTTTTGTTTTTGTTTTGTGAGAAAGGGTTTCCGTATAGCTGCCCTACCCCACAGCCCAGACATGCACAGAGTGTGCATGCGAGAAAGTAATCATTCCAGATGTTCCTGCAGCTCCGTTCATGTCGCTGTAGGTCTCCTGGCACCCTCCCTGGCACGGTTTTGTCTTGTCCCTGTGTAACACTTTGCAGGGACTTCCTGTTCTTGGTGATGTCACTGCGGTGCTTCATTTTCCCCACCTGTTGATGATGGTCTTCACGTCTTCACGGTGATCCTCGGGACTTCTGATGTCTTGGAAATTCTTTTACACGCCTCTCCAGATTGTTACCTTTCAACAAGTGAGATATCATACAGGCTTTGTAAGCTCTTAGAGGACCACGGGTTCGGCGGACGGAGGACCCCAAGAAGATTTTTTTTTAAAAAGTCTACGTAAAGAGGTGACCTTTATTTGAGGTTAATCAGAATGATGTCATTGATGACATCTGAATGAGAATGACTTTTAAAACAGAAGGTTGAATGTGATTGGCTGAACACAGCCACGCCCCCAATTATCAAAGAGTGTGAACCGTATGCACCTGGTTGCAGTTTTCCCTGAAACGATTGTGAGTGTTTTTCACTTCGTTTTTATGCAGTCTAATTTCACATTGAGGGTGGAAAAAGTTCTGAGATGATTTATCTTCGATTTCTGGTTTTCCTTCATGAAAACCTGCCATTTTACAGGACGGATGGATGTTTTCTGTCCACTGTGAGATAAACGAGTCGTAGTTGTGTTAGTTCTGATTTAATGATTTACTAGCAGAACAGGGACACGTGTCAGTTTAGGTGACAGTGATGTGTGTGTGTGTGTGTGTGTGTGTGTGTGTGTGTGTGTATGTAGGTATGTAAAAAAGGGTGTTCAAGCATCACATGTCTTATTATTTACACAAGAGGTACACATGCGGGGGAGGGGGGGGAGTGTCTGTCTAAAACGGGAGCGTGTCTCAGTTCGGCTCGATTCTGATCTTAAGCGCGTTTTTCTTCAGCTCAAGGGAAGTGCAGTGTAACATCTAGTACGGCCGTTTGACAGTCCGACGAAACCGCAATACGTCATGCTGAAATTTATGTTTTGGCTGTGAATACACTCAGAGATAGCTCACAACCGTCTGTGCTGGATCAAGTGCTATTCTAAGTGTTCCTGAATAATGCGTGTCTAAGTCATTTTGTTTAAAAAAACAGCATAGCATAGGGTAATATACATGTATAGTGTGTGTGCTTCATGTCTTGGCTATGCTAATATGCATGAGTATGGTTTGTAGGTTAGTATGCTTATACATAGAGCTGCACATATAGTGTTTATGACTTGTGGGTTAATCTGCTAATGAACATGTATGGGATGTATGGCATTTATGCTAATGTAATTAGCGTGTGCGTGTTGTCAAATTAGCACCGGAGCTCCCACCTGAGCCCGAAGCTCCTCCACCATCCTCTCTTGCGAGCCCCAGTCTTTCTCCAGAGGCGTCTTCCTGGCTGCGATCTGCTCCTGGAGTGTCAGGTTGATCTTCTGAAGCTGAAATGCATGTTCCAGGAAGCCACTGAGCCTCTGGTTTAGATCCCTCAGGACCTCCTGCTGCCCCTCGCATACCTCCATCATGCACCTGCACGAGAACCCAAACATCTGACCAGGCGGCTTGGCGGTAACGCCCAGCTCCTGTTTGCTAAGCAAATGTTTAGCGAGAAACACATGGGTTAACCCGTTAGAGACGTGCCAGCTGAGGCTAGGGCTACGACATCAAGTGGACGGATGATGATGGAGGAGACCGTGGTGTGAGGAAGGAGAGAAGGGGTTAGGGGAAGTGCACAAACTAGGGTGCTAGTCAGGGATGGTGGCTTAGAGCCAAATGAACAGTTAACATCACGAGTTGTACTTATGCTATTGTGACCACTGATCTGGGATTAGTGGCCTGAATTCCCTCTCTCTCTCTCTCTCTCTCTCTCTCTCACACACACACACACACACACACACACACACAAAGAGTATTGAATGTGTGGTTAGATGTACATGCACAACCGAGCATGAAGGTAAACACACACACCAGAGCGTGACTCACCAGGGTGAAAGTCCAGTACTCTTGTATTTGCCTGCGAGTGTGTGTGTGTGTGTGTGTGTGTGTGTGAGAACCTGTAATTATAGATGACTTTGTATGTTATGCGTGACTTCGCACAACACACACACACACACACACACACACACACACACACACATTCTCCCAGCAATGCAAATACTTTTGTATCTAGGGAAATGTGTGTATGTGTGTGTGTGTGTGTTTATAATCCAGTAATGGATGTGTTATGTTATGCACATTAGGGTCACAGGAACATGACATAATCTTAATCTCATAATTATTTTTCAGTTGGTGAAACAGAAAGATTTTTCTCAACCCGCTTCCAAAACGAACCAGTAAGTATGTTTGGTTTTGTTGTTTTTTTGTTTTTTTGTCCTATTAGTGTTGCCGAAGGAGTGGTTAACACTGTCGCTAAGCAACTGGACGATTGCGCATGTCAGAATGTATTGCGTGCGCTTAATATATAAATATGTAATGTAAGAAATCAGCGTCGTGCCTTAACTCAAAAATTAAAAGCGTAAAGTTCCTGTTATTGTTCACGCCAATACAAACCCGTGTGCTGAATACTGTCACTTCCCTTTACATATTTACAGTTATTAACTGCTTATGAGTGTGTTATGAAGTCCCTCCTGTCTTCATCACAAGTCAGCTTACTTTATTTAAATAAATAAATACATAAATAGATAAACAAACAAACTCAGGTCATTTTCCTGAAATGCCAACACCGACATAAGATGCTAATTTACTCTCCCGCATTATTTGGCCTGCATCATTGTCACGTCTGTGAAGTCTGTATGAGGCTTTCAGAGCTTTGCTGCATGCAAAATAACTTGTGTGACTCATGGTGAACAGCTGGAGGACACGCGGAAAGCAGGGCTTCATGAATGCTTCATGAACAAAGCAAAGAAAAAGCATAATAACATAAAGAAAGACAAGACTCGTTTCCATGCCCCGTTGTGCTAGGCATGTGCCGCGTAATCCGTCCACGAATGCGTAGCTGTGTACGCCTTTGAGCGTGTATTAAAAATAAAAATGAATGAATAAAATCCTAAACCTATTCTTAATTCCGACACGAAACATGAGACACTCTTACGTTCTCTTGCATTACTGTGGGAATGCCATTTAAAGCTTGGAGCGTGTTTCGTAAAGTCGGCGGGAAGCTGCAAAAGCTTCAGAATGCCTACGAGGGAATCACGGATTAACCTGACACTGGTTTATGATAACAATATGCCATTAGGAGTGTAAGTGGCTAAACGGAATGAGCTAAGGGTTTTACTGTAAGACACGTCGAAACATGAAGAACAGGTATCAGTGGCATTAATCTGCAGCGCTGAGTGATGTGTTTGTGTTGGCACCATCCAAAGCATGCGTAAGGTTTACGCTCCCTCAGTCCTGTAGCTGATCCCTCGGGTGGTAAGCGCACACACACGCGCGCGTGCACACACTGTCCTCTCTTAAACAGTCTAACAGTCTATCTATCTATCTATCTGTTTATCTGTCTATCGCTGTATCAATCTTGAACATCGCGTCCTCACTCCGCTCTATAGACAGGAGGTGAATGCAGCTAAGCCTGTTCGCTCAAGTCGACCTCTGACCTCCAAGGCAAAACAACACTGTGCCACGACAAGCCGCAACACCGACGGCAATCAAAACGTCAATCTCGTTAGCATGGGAAACGCATCGCGCCAACTGTTGGCAGCAATCGCCAAGGAGATTGTGATGACGATAAAGACATGTTGTAAATTTTACAGTTGCAAGCTATAAAATCAAAACACGCTTTGCAAAGTCAGAGCATTTGATTGGATCGATTTTAAAAGCTTATAAATGTCACACCTGTAGCGACCTGCGTGCGCTGAGAGACGCGGCCAGTAACACCAGAAGGGAGACGAAACATAAAACACAACCGTAACCCTTTAAGTCAAGCGTACGCCGTCACCCGACGCAAACGTTGTCTGATGTTTGAAGATTTTTTTTTCATTTCTAAAGAAGCCGTGTGGTGTTACAGAGATCGTCGTACACTCATGTCACCTCGAATGGCATCGCGAAGATCCTGATGCTACAGTATGTCATGCCCTGCAGCAGGAGTATTTCTGCTCACTGTATATCCCTTTGTTGAAAGCTAAGCTAAGCTAATTATTCAGTAAACAAGAGCCCTTGAAGAACACTTTTCTTTTTACTCCTGAGATTTGAACTCAGAGCCTTCAGGCCATGGGTTAACGGCTCAGTGTTTAAGACACCGCACTTGTGGGTGACTGACAAAGAAAAAAATGATCAGACTTTCAGCTTAAATATTGCATCCTCACAGATATACGTATGCTATAGCGTACATGTCCATGGCCGCATGATATACCCTGACATATCTGACATGCTACTGACATGAGAAAAAAATATATATATATATGAATATATGAATGTGACTTCAAAGCCTTCTACTGGACTTTGTTCTATTTATAAGAAGGTTTTCTGTCACAAATAAAACTATAGATGATTAAAAAGACAATGGAAGACAATGAGCCTTTGACGAAAGACTGTGTGTGTTGTGGGACGATTACATTGCATATGTGAGTGAATACACACAAAAAAAGAAACTCGCAGTGATGAAAATGTTTGTTTGGTAGTGTGTACTGTGTGTTTTATTAAATCGCAAGGCCTATCCCATAACACTTTGAAACCTGAATACCTGAATACTTTGCGTGAGTCAATGCTTCAAATGATCCGTTTGATGACAGGCGTGTCTCCGAGACGCCATAACGATTTTCTGTCTGGGACATCTGTCATGCAGCGTCGAACATTTGTAGGCTACATATTTGATCTTGCAAAACGCCCGTCTGCTAGTCAGCATTGCGGACTAGCCACGATTAGCAGGTGTAGAACCGGCTAGCTGAACGTTTTCCGTGTGGACCGTGTGATTCTTTTAAACTGTACACTGTTCCTTTTGTGTATATTTATAAATGTCATTTTTTTACATCGGACATTTTGGTATAGACTCACATTTTCTCTGACAGGAAAAGGGTCTAGCAGTCAATGCTAAGTGTGAGTATGGGGTAATTTTCATTTTTTTTTTTTTTTTTTTTTGTCATTTAACCACAGAGGTCAGTGTGATTGTCTGTATGGTAAAATGGCTACCGGAAGGAAAACAAAAACAAAATGGAGGACCTTCTTAGTATTACAATGCTGGTTCCAAACTTTTTCATTACTGCATTCATAATCATATATATATATATATATATATATATACACACACACACAGTTGAAACCACATATTTACATACAGTTCAGAAAAAAACCCACAAAAACGTTTTTTTTCTTTACCGTCAAACATTAAATCAGAGTAAACTTTTTCTGTTTTAGATCAATAAATATTAAGACTAAAGAGAGAGAGAGAATTTTATGGAATTCTTTTTTTATTACTTTCGTCAGTCAAAAATTTACATACACTTCCTTAGTATTTGGTAGAATCGCCCTGAAACTGTTTCACTTGGGCCAAACGTTTCGGGATTCCTTCCACAAGCTTTCTACAATAGTTTGCTGGAATTGTGGTCCACTCCTCTCGACAGAACTGGTGTAACTGGGTCAGGTCTGTAGGCCTTCTTGCTCGCACTCGCCTTTTCAGTGCCACCCGCAAATTTTCTATGGGATTGAGATCAGGGCTTTGTGATGGCCGCTCCAATACCTGGACTTTGTTGTCCTTAAGCCACTTTTGCAAAAAAAAATCCTATAATTCCGTGTTTGTGCTGTCCTTATGGGGTACTGAGTGTAGATTCATGAGGGGAAAAATTCATATGATTGATTTCAGCATAAGGCTGCAACATTACACATGGTGAAAAATTGAAAGGGGTCTGAATACTTTCTGAATGCACGGTATGTAAAACACTTTTTGACTATGTGCTAACCAGTTAAAGGCATTAGCTAGCATAGCTAGGCAGTGTTTCCACACAGATTCATAAATACATGTTAAAGTCACCGTCCAACCTCTGTGAACTTTAGAAGCAAGATCTCAAAGCCAAATAAATAAATAACAGTCTGATTCCTGAAGTGTGAATTCTCCTCCAGCTACAAACTGTGACCCAATGTTGTCATTGTGATGGAAATGGAGTTCGTGTAAAACCCATGGAAAAGGAGTTAGCGCTCAATGCTACGTGTAAGTAATGTGTAATTTTAGATGCACAGAGTGTTTTTTTTTTGTTATTAAACCATAAATCTGAGGTAAATGTTGATGTTCCCAATAATTCTGTCTCATTTTTATTGTCACAGTGACTGTCCATGAGCAAAACACTTTAATGGCTAGGTAATAGCTAGTTAAAGGCATTAGCTAGCATCGACTTAGGCCTCACAACAGCATTCTCACTTGAATTCACAAGGTTTATTTTAAAACTCACCATCCAAACCTTAGTAGTGAGACCTAATAGCAAACAACAAGAAGAAAACAAAATGGAGGAACTTATTATTAATATAATGCTAACAACAGACTTGGGCCTCACTATTTTCTGAATCATATTTTCTTAATGTGACGGTCATTAGCTATTAGATAATCAATTAGCATAAACAGTCATTCGTAAGCTAGCTGTGCATTTCTGCGTGAATTTTGTAATTGTTTATACTGTAATTGTACACTTGTGTGTATTATTTGTGAACCTTAGACCAAGACAAGGCCAAGCAAAAGAAAGAATAAAGGGGAAAAAAGGGAGGGGGGAAATAAACAAAATGGAGGCACTGCTAATTATTATCACACTCACTCTGGACTTTTATTAATAAACCTAATCTTGGGCTTTTATTTAAAAAATTAGCTAGCTAACTTTGGTTCCTCACGGAATTGGGTTCCCCTTAATAATCATCGGATTTTTGCTCTACCCTGGTGATGAAATTAGCAAGACTAAAAAAAAATTTTTAAAAATCCAGCACAATGGCTGGTTTAGCGATCATCATAATTAACTAAATGTTTACTTAAAATCTTCATGCACATCGCAGACAGTTTATACCATATTAACTTTATTTGCCGATAATATGGTCTCTTATGTTTGTTTGAATGGGACAGACATTATCTCCAGAGCACTAATGTGGCCCTACCTAGGCAGCCTCTTTCAGAATGGAAAGAATTGGTAGAATTGGCCAACGATAACAATATAGGTTGGAATTTGTGCAGTTGATTATTGGCACATTACCCAGGGTAAAAGAGAATACATGTGAATTTGGTTGCCTAGCATGAATGTAAATGTTAACCTGGTGTGTTTCCTCATTACAGCGGGCACCAGCTTGCCACCCGGACACACCCATGCTTATCATTGGAGACATGCAAGTGTCACATGGGAATGTCCTCTGCGCATTCCATGCATTATTTGCATCACCACACTCCACCCTGATGGTGTGAAAACAACAAAAAGGTTACTGTTCAGCACGGAAATCACCTCATAGATGAACATGAGAGATAGAGGAGAACATAGTTTTGATGCTGCCAGAGATATAGGCCTAGGTGGGTTTCCTGAAAGTTTCGTAACATCAAGAACTTATTTCATTAATGTTCTCTAGTTAGTGATTAAACCAGCATTGGGACTCTTTTATGAATTAAATAGCAAAGCAGTCTACTGCATCTGTTGTGAAGGAAAATGTCGAATTTCTTCTGATTTCAGAGGCTGGTGAGGGAACAACGTTTTAAAGTTGCTGTAACGTAAGAAAAAAAACAGGACAAACAACAAAACTCCTTGGATGTACTGCTATAGGAAAATTCCTCACTTCCCCCATCGTTTGTGTTACTCTAACAGCATGACGCACGGTGCCATCCTGTAGTCCAGTTAGCCGTTCTGATCATTAAAATAAAAAAAAAGGATTAAATCAAACTGAGTTCGATATGATTCATTAAATCTGAATAAAGTCTACAGGAGTGAAAGAGTTCCGACAGACGTGAACAGAGGTGAAGCCCGGGGAGGCAATTAGGATGGCAGGGTGTTATTTCAATGGTGGGAGCTGTCACGCAGAGCCATCCATGTGTCCACGCCCCTGAAGGTATGTTAACAGAGATAAACAGACTGCCCAGGGGTGACATAATGACCCAGCGTGCTTGGGTTCAGGAGAAACATGCAGAGATTTGACCCTGACAATGCTGTGCCGCTGGTAGATTTGCTGATATGTGTACAAAGAAAAAAGTGCCTGAAATCTAGTATTTTTAAAAAATGGCCTAGTGGTACACCTGATACTTAACACCTTATAGGTGCAGAGTCCTGGGTTTGATGATGAGCTCGGGTTACTGTCTCTGAAGTACTATGTGTTCTCTCCATGTCTAAGTGTTTTTTCTGGGTTTGCTGGTTTCCTCCAACCACCCAGAAACATGCTAGAAGGTGAATTGGATATGTTTAATTGCCGGTAGGTATGAGAGGCTTAAACGTAACCCTAACCCGTATCTCTAACCCCTCCTGCCTCATGCCCAGTCTTCCTGGGATAGGCGCCACAATAACTATGTAACATGATTTTCCTTAATTGTGTTAAATTCTGTTTTGAAAAAAAAAAATCCCACTTTTCCTAACTCTCCTTATGCTAATGAGGCTGAATTTTTTTATTTTTTTTTAACCAAATTGTCAGAAAATGCTGTTCTCACTCATGTGTTCATTTACTAAATATTCACAAATATGCTGACTTTAATCAGCTTTTTTGTATAAGCAGAGATGCTGGACATCGACCCCTTGCTAGAGGTTCATAAGCTCTAGCTCATTAATTGCGGAATGTCATCACATTACAATTAAACATCACAACAGATTGTGCTACTGAATACTCATCTGAATGTAGCACTGCATGAGCCTAAACGTAATAAACCTTGTAGCTATGGGATTAGAGGTCTTCACAAACCATCATAATGTCAGAGTTGCACTCTCCTGTGCTATTTTTATAATTGATATAATTAGATCATTTAATTTAGACCATAAAAGCAAGGCGTGTTTTTATCTCAATCCCCATTACTATAATTACCCCCTTGCCCCCAGCAATCGGTCACATGGTCCATGAGGGTGTCAAGCTGCACACAGTTCAATCAGTGCAGATTACAGGTGGATAAAACGTTGTGTTGTAATTACATGTAAATTGATGTAATTGAGTCTGGAGACGGAGAAAGATCTTTATTAGGATAAGGCCTTCGCTACAGGCTAGTCACCATCTTTTTCCTACTTTGGCTTATTTCCCATCAATCAAGACTGAATAGTGTAAGTTTTTCGATTTACAATGCAAATTAACGTACAGAACATCAACATAGTTCAGCGTAGAATTAGCAAGTGTGACCCGTGCTGGTTGGCAAAATGAGTCGGAATGCGCATGGGCTCATTATGAGCTAAGAGACAAAACATGGTTTCGGGTGAAATGAGATTTTCTCAAAAATGAGTCCATAAAGCTATCGTTTATTGATCCCCATGATAAAACAGGAAGAAAAACATCCCAAACTACTTTTATTTTAAGGTTTTGTTCATTATGTTC
>JAQMCW010147920.1:0-13114 GCA_030068335.1 Chrysichthys cranchii | reverse complement strand
GTCCCTACTCGGCCCTGTTGGAACCGCAGCGAGGCAGGTACTAAAAATGGTATCTGCTTGGCCCGACTTGGCCCGACTTCTGCCAGTGGAAAAACAATGGAACCAGGGCCGAGTCGGCCCAAGCCGGGCCGAGTAGGTACTAGTGGAAAAGGGCCTTAAGTTAATTAAGTTTCTTGCTACAATTCAAGTGATAGAACCAGCCATTGGGATATAACTAGATACACCAACAGTTAACTTACCAGATAGCCAAAAATGTTCCTTAGCAAAGTGTTATAGTAACCACAAAATGTCTGTGAACTTAAAGAAATGAAACATGGTTGAACTGTCAGTATTGAAGCATAACTTTACCCATGTGCATGTTCATTTGATATAGTTATGGTCTTGTAGCAAACTAGCCTGATATTACTTGTTTCACAGAAAAATATTTGGGGTTATATTTGGGAAATATACAAAAGGGATGCCTAGACAACCAGAGCCTGGAATGTCCACTAAGAACCAACTGTCAGCTACAAAGCCATGAGCAATGGGCGAATTGCTTTATATAAGGATCTACAGTACACGACATGCAGGGAAATCTCCTGGCTTTCTGCTGATGATTCACTTTAATTCTGAAGCAGAGCGCACGGCTTGACACACCTCAGATCAAAATCCTTTATTAATAACCCCAAGAACAAAGCGAGAGGCAACCGCTCATTTTAGCTTGCTAGTGTGAACGTGGGGTAAGACCTTTCACGCATCATTGCCCTTTGCGAATGTAAATGAAGTTTAACCCCGAAACTTCAACTTGGGCATGGCATTCCTCAGGTCTCGGGCTTGTCTCGTACACACATTTCCTCAGTGTCAGCATTCACTGGCAAGATAATTACACACAGTTGTATGATAATAAGAACGTATATAGGGGAAAAAACAGTTTCCTATCAGTTTTACTGCTCCTTGGGGACGTCGTGTTTTGACAGCATTCTCATACATTATCATGCCGAAGAACTAATTAGTGCTTTTGTGACTAAAACTGGACTAAGGTAATACCTTCGATATTGGAAATATATGTAACTCTTTTTCAGACTGTTATATATGGCTTTGAACCAGGGGGAGTTCAAAATAAGCCAAATTCAAGAAAAAAAACAGACACCATAAATAAACAGGAACCATCCATTTTGGAAAAAGTTATTTCTAGGATCTTCCTTCTCGGTCATCGGTGTCCAATCTTATCTGCAAAGGGCCGGTGTGGGTTCAGTTTTTTGTTCACTCCTGCACCACAACGGCCCTTTGTGGATAATATTGGAGACGCCTGTTCTAGCTGCTCTGCCATAGTACCCAAGTTGATGGAGATCCCTCACGGAAGTATTTCAACTCACTTGGAGTCGCTCTGCTGCATCAGC
This sequence comes from Chrysichthys cranchii, assembly GCA_030068335.1. Classification (NCBI taxonomy): domain Eukaryota; kingdom Metazoa; phylum Chordata; class Actinopteri; order Siluriformes; family Claroteidae; genus Chrysichthys; species Chrysichthys cranchii. Next base: position 11,735 of record JAQMCW010147920.1, on the reverse strand, counting down.
GGCCTTACGATGGGGATTTATTTCAACAATCTGTTCGACAGTCTGAAGACCCCTGTCAGAGGGCCCAGGTCGACCTGAACAGGATGCTGTTGATTCCTTTCCTTTGTTTTGTGCAATCATACGCTGGATAAGTCCACCGTTAGACTGACCTACAACACACCCTCTTTGAAAAGCATACAACGCTTTTGCTTCTGGTGTTCGCTGCATGACTAGTTGCTCTAAACAATGAATATAATGTAATCTGAAATGAACAGTAACCATATATTAATCTGGCAAGTGTGAGGAATGAACTGTGATCATGTCAGTTAATTTCCCATAATAGCACAATAGGGAATGTTTTAGCCCTTTTTTAACCACAGTAATTTGCCAGCTTTTACTTTTTTTTTTTGGTTTGAAAAACATCATAACGTTTTATCTGCTTTTGGTCTTTGGATAGCTATATTCATGTTCCTGTTGAACATTCAAGAAACTAGTTAATTATCAGTTACTTTATAGAAACTCTAAACAATCATTGTTTCACCAGAATTTCTTTTTTTTTTTCCCCCGTCTTTTCCCTCTCAACTCGACATCTTACTGAGAAACTTCAAGAAGAGCAACCGCATCTGTACGTCTGTCTTTATTTTACGAAAAAACTTGACCATCACAAAGCACTGACCCTGGTTCCTCCATCCAAAAAAAATGCTGAAAACACATCTCCTCATGGAAAATTTCAGCGTAAACCTTGAGCGCTCAAAATCCTATGTACTGCACATACTAAACTGAACTCATTAATATAAACAAACTTGTGATTTGCAGCTTCGCTAATATAAACGAATCAACGCCATCTGACCAATCAGAAGTCGGAATTCAAAAGCAATGGATCATTGAAAACATTGGTAAGTGAGAGAGAGAGAGACAGAGAGAGAGAAACAGGAAACTGTGGCTGAATATGAAAACCAGGAAACCAGGAACGAATATAAACAATCACTAGAATGCACCAATCCACTGCAGGGATGACACACAGAGACCCGGAGGGAACCCACATGGACATGGGGAGAACATGCAAACTCCACAAAGAAAGGCACACAGGTCAACCACACGGATCGAACCCAGGACCTTCTTGCTGTGAGGCGACAGTGCTAACCACCACACCACTGTACCCCCCATATTAGTATCGATACTGTTTAATTATTTAAGAAGCTTTTTAAGGATATAACACAGGATAGGTGGACACAACTGTGCAACAAATCCACAACAGGACAGGAATAGAGCCAGGACTAACAAGATGGATGGATGGATGGATGGATGGATGGATAGATAAATAAATAGTCTGAAATAAATGGAGTTTATTTCATTTCTAAAATTACTGGTTCTCCCTTGTCTGAGACAATCATTAAGAGGAACCGTCTCGTGAGCAGGAACATCATGAACCTGTGTCCATGATATCCGTGTGTCCATGACAAAACCTTATATTTTCAGGGGCTTTTTTTTTTTTTTTTTTTTTTTTTTTTTTAGCTGAAAGCACAATTTTTTTTTGCACGGTCACAGACAGATGGGAAACCATGTTTTGCCTTGAAAGAGTTGTGAGAGTCGTAAGATAACATAATACATGGTTATGAATGTGAGTTAGTTATAATGGCACTATCTGCTGTCACCCAAATGAGGATGAGTTCCCTTTTGAGTCTGGTTCCATTCCATCCTCTTGTCATCTCAGGGAGTTTTTCCTTGCCCCCGTCACCACACGCTGCTCATTAGGGATATATCTGGGTATATAATATATATATAGACACTTTTTTTTCACTTATGGATGACTAACAACTTTGACTTGTTGGTATAAGAGGAATAAAACTTCTCATACTCTTCCAGGCAAACTATCGACTTCTGTTTGTTTTCGGTAGTTCCCTTTAAAAAGCACCACCCTGAGTCTTACTTTCCCAAATCGTATTTTCATTTTTCAAACATTTCCTAATCAGTGCATTAAACTGATAAGTGTGTGAGTGGTGGTTAGCAGGTGAAGCAGTAAAAGCTGCGTGTGAGTTCTAAACGGCGTTGGCAGGTCATTAGCGGTGGCGAGAGCACTGATCAGAGAAAATGGACACGGCTTCATTTAACAGCGGGGGCGTTAATTAAAGATTGTGTGTACATGTATGTGTGTGTGTGTGTGTGTGTGTGTGTGTGTGTGTGTGTGTGTGTGTGTGGGTATGATAGAGAGATCACCTTCAGCCCTCATTACAGTCTCCAGTCTCTCCTGATGGACTGAGGAGTCACATTTCCTGACACGCACTACATCACACTGCATAATGTTGTTTAAGGAATGAAGATGGACCTTCTGAGAATTTCAGCAATAATTAGTAATAAATGATTAATGTTGGTAATTGCGCCCATCAAACAATCAGTAAATCAGCACCATAAAGCTGGGTTTACTTCTCATCTGTGAATTTCATTTGTAGAGCACAATATGTCACAAAAGTAGTGTTATGTAGATTTAGATCCCTAAGCAGGAAATTATTTTCAAATGCACAAGGAAAATTCACTTAAAAAAAGACAACAGAGTCCTGGAATGATGCATGAAATCTCCAATATCCAGCTGAGAGAATCCACCGAAGTGTTCAACACTCAGCTACAAGCTGTCCGGAAATGTGACGGGCGGCATTCAGACTTCCTCACCCACTTGTGTATTTTGCTTGGACTGTTAATTAACACTCAGAACTTGTGTCCATCTGTTACAGAGAACCTCGCCACCACGTGAGCTCCAAATCTCTATACAAGGTTACCCATCAAGGGTGTTGGCTTGTCAAGAAATGAGGCACAATCCCGCAGTGGATGAAAGAGAGAAGTTGTGATCAGGTGAGGCTCGGCAGACGAAGTGTATGCATACTACTCCTATTGCAAGACATTACTCGTTAACCAAGTGAAAATTTACTACAATTTCTTGTTCATCTTGCAAAACACTCGCAGACCGAGTTACTCGCAATCCAAGGTTCCACTGTATATATAATTTATAATTCCAGTTTATAACTGGAATTTATACACTTCTATGAAGCGGCTTGGTGCCAATGTCCGTTCTTAAAAGCGCTATACAATTAAATTGAATTCAACTAAATGCCCCATAGGTGTGAATGTGAGTGGAAATGCTTCATCATCTCTGTGTTAGCCCAACACAATAGACCAGCAACCTGCCTAGGATGTACCCCGCCTCTGGCTGGGATTGGCTCGTTTCCTCGCAACCCTGATAGATATCAATAATACATGGAGAATGCTGGCATGTTTGAACAATTCGAAAGATCTGAAGTGAAGGAGAATGGAATAAAATGGGGAAGTCAAGACGTGTTAAGTTGGTAGACTCTTGCTCAAAAAGCCCAAGCATATGTGATGCATTACAGGCATAAGGTGCTGTTAGTTAAGGGGTGTACAAATTGTTAGTTAAGGTGTGTGCACCCAGTGTGACGTGAGTTTTTCTTGTTGTTTTTTTTTTTCACATTTCTATTTTGTTGGTCCATATATCACATTTAAATGTGGGGGAAAAGGATCTGTCTTTATTTACCATGATTTATTTCTTTTTTATGGCACAAAACCCTGCAGCATTAACTGGAGTATGTACTGTAGTTATATAATACAATGGTATAATAACGTCCACTGTACATGCCAGATATTGAACCTTGTGCACTGCAGCTTTATGCTAGCTTTGTGAAATGTATATATAACCTTGATTTTTTTTTCCAGCTGTTGTGATGTTTTATATAGCAAGAAATTTTAGCCTTTGTAAATATTACATTATTTTGGTCCATATGGCTGCTTAGATTGTACCTTGTATTTTGGGAATCATGCCACATTGTCTTTTGGGTGAAAAGTAGAGCAGTGGTAGCTCAGGGGTCAACATGTTGGACTACTGATTGGAAGGTTGTGAGCTTGAATCCAAGCACTGCCAACTTTCCACTGATGGGCCCTTGAGCAAGGCCCTTAATCCTCAACTGCAACCCTATAAATGAGATAAATGTAGGTTGTTCTGGATAAGGGTGCCTGCCAAATGTCACAAATGTAAGTATAAATGAACAGTCATCAGCGCAGGGGAAGTGCCATATTCCAGTTCCATTGTTTTACACTGAATGGCCACCAGCCCATCATCGCATCCCATATGCATTAACCACACACAACAAACGTCCTGCAAGAGTGTATGTGCATCCTGAACATTCCACGACCTGTAAGTAATACTAAATGCTCCTAAGCTGTACAATATTGTATGCATGTAACACTCGGGTGAGGCATTGCAGTTACCAAGTTCCTGCCTGCGCGTGAGTGGACGCCTCATTCCGCTAACGCCGAAGGACAAAGCCAAGTGCGCTTCGTCCTGAGCACCATTCTGGCTCACAGCAAGACCTAAAATACTAATAAACAAAGTCTGAGTGGTGTATTTCAAACGTATTAACCTTGTAGCACCCATGGGGTCATATTTGAGCCTAACATTTATTTCACGCTTATATTCAACCCACTCATTGGTTGGTGGACATTAGGGGACGTCCTAGGACGTCTTATAAGAACCATTTCATAAAATGAAGTAGGAAAGGGTTAATTTAAAAAAAAACCCACCTGTTTTGGGGTTCACTGAGTCTGGATCTCCAATGGAGATATTTTTCCTATTATGATGAGGTGGTCTGGGTTTTCCAGGGTTAATAAGGTTATAATGATTTTATAATGATAATTAATTTTTTTTAGATTATATTAATAAAGTTATAAAAATAACACACACACACTCACACGCACACACACACACACACACACACACACACACACACACACACACACACACACACAGTGAGTAAATCTAACTGATTTCTAGCATGACTTTAACACCACAGAGGCTTTCAGGAAGGTTAGAGATGTTAATGCTGTTCAGAAGCACTTGATCTTCTGGGGTGAAACCCATTTATATAGCTTGTTCCAAAGTAAATACGGTTAAAAAAGAAAAGAAAAAAACGATTAAGTCGTGAGAAAGAAACATGGGGTTAGAGTTACAGTGGGGGCGAAGTTAAGGTTAGGAAGTAAATAAATTCTTTGCTAAACTTTTAACATTTGAGCTCAAGCAAAACACTGTGAGTGAGTGCACCATGTGTGTGTGTGTGTGTGTGTGTGTGTGTGTGTGTGTGTGTGTGTGGTTTAACGCCAAGTTCATTAAGAACTGTTCTCTATACAGAGACGCCCGTTAGACCAATTATACAACTGTATACAAAAAAAAAAAAACGGTTGAAGTCGGATGAATAAAAAAAAAAAACCACATGGTGAATGATTAATATGGAAAATACACAAATGCAAGTAAATGAATCACATCTAAAAACAAATGCTACATGTGGAAGCCAGCATAAACAAATCACGTCTAAGATATCTCCTTCTTGTGAAGCATTTTCTTTGCTGATAAGAATTTCCGCTTGGCCTCTGGAGTGATCCATGATCCAGTCCCACCTGAAGGGAAACAGCCCCAGAGCGTGATGCCGCCACCACCACCACACGTCATGCTTCACGCTTCGTGTAGGGTCTTTTGGTGATAAGCTGTCTTGTTTTGTTTTTTTTTTTGTGCCAAGCATTTCTTTTAGAATTTTGGCTGCCCTGCCTTTATCAGATCATAACACATTTTGCCACATGGTTTGGGGTGATTTTCATGAGCACCTCCCTCTGGCCACCCTATCCCATAGCCTAGACATGAAAAACACAAAGGATTTTACATGTTCACATGCAAGGAGCAAGCCATACTTGCCAGATTTTACCGCAGGTCTTTTGTCAACCTCCCTGCTAAGTGCTTTTTTTTATTTTGTCATTTTGTCTATTTTTAAGGCACATCCTGTTCTTCATAATATTACTGTGATGCTGCATTTTCTCCACTCTTTGATGATGGCCGTCATGATGTTCCATGGTACGCCTGGTCAATTTCTGGAAATTCGTTGGTGCCACTCTCCTGATCTTGTACATGTTTTGAGCTATTTTGCACCAAGGCTCCAGCAGTCAGCTGAAAGCAAGAAAATTAATAATAAAAAAAAAAATAATAATAATTATAAGCAACAGTAATCACATCCAAGCGCATTAGTGGAAAAAACTCTGACTCGCAGCTATTACCAACTATTGTTCAATCCTCACCTTTTACCTAATCAAATTCGAGAATTCAACAAGACTGGAGGATAAATGTTGCTAATCGTAAGATTTAGCTTATCGCAAGCAAGCCCTGCATTTGTTTCTCCACAACACAACGGTAATCCAGTGATCAGTCTGCTTAGCACGAGTCCTTTGCCTTAAGCAGAGATGAAATTTCAGCAGATTGTTGTTCTTTCTCCAGCTCCCGGGTGCAAGCTTTGATCCCGAGCTCCGGTTTCTGTCTACACAAGTTTTCCGATGTTCTCTCGGTGTCTGCGTGGGTTTCGTCAAGGTGCTCGGTTTCCTCCCGCCTTCTAAAAATGGTGATGGATGAGCGACTTGGAGAGTGTATTCCCACTTTAGACTTCCCTTAGTGTAGGATTCATTATATATATAATGTTTTAAATTTTTCCCAACAAGTATAGCGTTTTCACTGAATATAATTAGACCCCTTAGACTTGTTTTAAACTTATTGGGGACTAGCAAGTGGAGCCAGGATTTCACTGATGAGGGATATGATGAAGGAAAATCAAGCTTGGAATGAAATAGCAGAGGTTGTTGGTGCTCCCTTGAGCATATGTAGCTAATCCAGTTAGCTAACTTTTAATTTTAATTAGACAATGAAGCTAGCGTGACGCCTAGCATGAGTCATTTCAGAGGGCAAAGCCGAGGCAGACCTCTACTGTAGAGCCTGTTTTGCCTTGTTTTCCATTTTTACAACATTTATTTATTCAGTAGCAGCATTAAGAACTGCAAAAACAAAACATGACAGAGTGGAAGTGGTTCCACCGCCTACTCGCACTTTCCTGTCAGGTTATAATCATCGAAGGCCACCTCAGAATCACGCTGTCTCTCAGAGAGCATTCTGTCAGCAACACAATACCGGAGGATATTAGAGATGCTAATAAGTTCAAACTGAAACAATTTTTTTTTTCCATGCTGAAGCAAACTTCAGATATTTCAATAAATTAGTCCTGGACCGTTCTTGCTTTCTGTATTAGCATCAAAAGGAGATTTTTTTTTTTTTTTTTTTAGGATTGGGATCGAGTGTAGGACCTGTGAGACGAGATTAGATTGGGGGGATTAGAAGGTCAGAGCAGGTTAATAGAGATAAGGTTTCAGAATTAATTGTGAATTTACTGTCTTCTTTGAAGAGATTTTGTCGGGGGGAAAACGTGCAACACGTTTTCCTTTAGTGTCCCCAGTACGGCTTATGGGATGCAACGGAGAGTCATAAAGTAAAGGCAAAATCTGTGTAACAGCTTTGACAGAAGTAACTGTGAGAACTTGAACGTATCACTGTTCCACATAGTCCCCACACGAGATGACACATTTGTCGTATCGTTTATCTACCTTCTAGATTCCTGCAGAGAAGAGGTTTTTCGCCTGCTCCCGAAGCCAGGTGAGCCCCGCTTCCTTTATTTCATTATCAGAGGTGAATCTTTGACCTCGCAGCGCTTCCTTCAGGGGACCGAAGATGTAATAATGGCTCGGCACCAGATCCGGGCTGTAAGGAGGACGTGGGAGATGTTGGAACCCGACCCATTGCACTGTCTCTACTGTCTCTGCTGCTGTATGAGGACGTGCATTGTCTTGGTACAGCAAGACTGTTTTAGACAGCGTTCCTCTTCTTTTGCTGGGAATTGCGGGTTTAAGTACATATTTCGCAGCAATGCACAGGAATTTGCACTATTTACTGTTCACCGTTCACAGAATTTTTAAAATTTCTTCTTCACCGGTGAAGACGAACGTCTCCACTCCGTGCTTTGTGTTTTGCTGTCCAGGTTTTTTCCTCAATTTAAAATTGCCTTTACTTTTTGATTCTTCCTTGTACTTTGAAATCATTTCTAAACTTAAAAAAAAACGTATTTGCACTGTCTTAAATAACAATCTACGTTTTAGCATGGCATGACATGCTCCAAGAGACATCTATCTTCTGTCACTTTCACTGAAGATCTGTCATGTGCAGTGACGTCATATCCTCGAACTGATATCACATTTTCAGGAAAATGAGTGAGGAGCTCCACTTTTTTTTCTAGGTCTGCTTTTACATATTTTATCCTGGCAAAATTTTACAATGATCATTTAATTGTATTTTATTTGGAAAATGTATTCAAAAATATTATTGAAAAAAAAATACAGACAAATTTGTTAAACATTTTTTAAATATGACTAAACGTTAAAAAAAAAAAAAAAAAAGTCAAGCCCGTTTGCATGTAAGTGTATTATGTGATTCTTAAACAGAAATACAAATTATTTATTTCATTTATTTTTCTATTTGTATTTGTATCTTACGGTCGACTGCTCGGCCTGTTCGAAACGATTCATTTCATTATTTTTCAAGGCATCGTTGCTATGCAGTTTCTTTAGCAGACGCAAATGGACTTAACAATTCTAAATATGTTAAAAATATATATTCAAATAAAATACATGTTTTTCTTTTTGAACGGTTGAATATAAAAAAATCAAATACATAAAACAAGCCAAAAAAGAAATAATTACAGTACATACTGTATATACATAAACTAACATAGGTTTCTAAGAGTCAAACTGATTACAATGAACCAGCAGCGGAAAAAGAAAATAAATCAAATAAATATTTTGCCTTTTTTCAGGATTCTTTTGACTCTGAAGGAGAAAATGAAAACATGATTTCTTCTGATGACATGACTTCTTTCTGTTATGTACAGTATGTGCATCAAACACTTCAAGGACAAATACCTCGGAGCCTCAGTCACCTCGATTAAACAGTGCAGGGTCAAAAACTTTACCTTCAGTCTGTTTACCACTGCATTTCCGCTGACCTGCTGGCCTCAGAGAAAAGATTCATCATAGAAATGTTTAGGTTTTACATCCTGAATATACAGCCTTATTCTGACTGTTGCTTTTATTTAAAGTATTTTGCTGTAAAGCAGCATACTGAAGCAGGGCATAATGTGGAAATTTCACAGAAAAAGAGGAATAGTTCAGTTAAGCCCAGTTTGTCCATTAAAAAAATTGGACATTTCATTTGAAAAGAGTGTAAAGAATCATTTGGTAAAGCAATACACAGTTTAGTAAAAAAAAACAAAAAAAAAAACAGACAGTTAAAATGAAAAAAAAAAAGGCTATTTATTAAAAAAAAATTGTTTGGACAGTAAACAAACAGATAGTCGGTTTAGTGAAAAAAAAGTTTAACCTAGAAGAACTCAGGCATGCTTCTCCTGCCAATGAGTCTAGTCTTTCTATTAGAGAAAATCTATTTCAGACATTTGACCTTGCTACATCCTTGGCCCTGTTTAGATCAATTCCACAATATAATCAGTTAATTTGCTGCAGTTAATCATACACCCACATAGATTATTAATTCAATGGTGCTGAAAGTTCCAAAATGTTTTTGTTTTTTTTTAACTTCCCAAGGCCAAGACCTCATAACTTCCACTTAATGATCATGACTGACTACAACTGGTAGCTTCACTGTGCACAAAATGAAAAGGGTTTGTTTGACAAATGCGAGAAAATGGAAAGTGTATCAACTATGCTAAGGTCTGGGGAAAGACCCAGACTGTCCCCCTTATCTCAGAGGAAACTGGTTCAGATAAACAAAAACTACCCAGAAGTCTTAAAGGCACAGACCTGCCATGAACTGGGAGCTGTTGGAACACTGTGTACAGTCAAGCGAGTTTTTTGTATCACCATGGACTGAGTGGCTGCCATCCAAGAAAGAAGCCTCTGCACCAAAATCGAATCCTTCAAGCTGGACTAATGTTTGTGGCTGAGCACATGGACAAAGAAAAAGCCTTCTGGAGGAACGTTTTATGGTGAGATGAAACAAAGATCGAGTTGTTTGGCCCTAGTGAGCGCTGGACCATCTGTGAAACATGGTGGTGGTAGCATCATTGGATGGAATAATGAAGAACCTCAAAATTCTTCAGCAGAACCTCAAACCATTAGGTTGAAACTTGGATCAATTGGGTGCTTCAACAGGACAATGACCCCAAACACGCATCAGAGCTGGTTGTGGAATGAATAAAGCAGGTAAGAATTATTAAGCTTAAAACAAGTCCTAACCTCAACCCTATCAAAAATATGTGCCTAAAAGTCAGGCCCGTGCCAGGAAACAAACAAATTTAACTGAACGCTACAGATTCTACCAAGAAGAGTGGGCAAATTTTGGCTACCAGAGGCATTTGGTCAAGGTGAAACTTGCTAAGGGACTTTGAACCAAACATTACGTGTGCTGTATTTATAATTTTGACCCTGGGTTGACTTTAAAAATAAATAAATAAATTACAAATTTTTCAGCAAATTTATGATATATCATGTTTATTTATGCTGTCCAATCATTCTTCCCCAGAAAACAAAAGCAGTTCATGGAAATCACTGGAAGGAAAGCAAGCATATTGAAGCATCTGGTCAAAATGAAACTTGCTAAGGGCAATTTTCAGACACCCCCCACCCCACCCCCCACCCCCCCAAAAAAAGGGAAAACGTCCACCAAATTTCATTAAAGATGTGTGTTGTACATTCATTCTACCACAGAACAAAGAACCGTTCCAGGTAATCACTGAAAGCCCAATAGTGCTATGACATTCATGCCCATGATAACTGTACGTACTTCTAACTTCTAACTGCTACTTTATGATTAATAGCAGAAGTGACATGCTTTGTGTCAAGTGTTCAAAATATCACCCATGCATAAAACACTTACACATGCATTTCCTCAGCACTCTTCAATATTTATTACATTTAATAAATACTGAGCTTTATATGACTACTAGTGTCGGCGTTAGCACTGATGTCAGATGTCTGCTGAGTTACATGGCAAAAAGACCAAAATTCGGAATAAAGAGGCACAAGCGAATCATCAGGTGTTCAAGGCCACTCGATCGTCAAGCGAATTTTACTGCGATATTAAAGAAACGAGACGCAGGAAGGCACTTAACAGGGTTGACTGGATTCACTGCTCCCTTCACTGACGCCCTGAATACTCACATATCTCTTGGTTTGATTAAAATGCCCTCAGTGACACAGGGAAAAAAGACCACCACACACACACACACACGCGCGCATCACTTTCATTTCCACCCATCTGTCTTTATCTGAATGGTAAATTTGTGGATGTCAAAACTTGACAAGGTGTTCAGCGAAAAGCATTTCCTCCCCCTTCAACCTTACACGAGCAACATTAGCATTTCCTTTTTCTCTCCAAAACCAGCAGTCCAAAGGTCACAATGTTTTTTTTTTTTCCACTATTACATTGTTCAGTTAATTGTAATATTGTGGTTTGTACAACAGTACGGTCGAATTTGCGAATCTGATTGGGCGGAAGGTGTGCATTATTTTTGTATTCCCGCACATCATGGACAGGTTTTCCAGCCGTAATATGAAAAACAGGTTTATATAAATGTGCTTATTGTAACACATTCTGTTTTTTTTTCTTAGTAACAGATCATATACAACCCAAATTCCAGAAAAGTTGAGACGTTCTTTAAACTTGAATAAAATGTAAACTAAAAGACTTTCAAATCACATGAGCCAATATTTTATTCACCACAGAACATAGATAATTTAATGTTTAAACTGAGAAATTTTACAATTTTAGGCACAAAATGAGCTCATTTCAAATTTGATGCTTGCTACAGGTCTCAAAATAG
>JAQMCW010147788.1:0-13132 GCA_030068335.1 Chrysichthys cranchii | reverse complement strand
GTGTGTGTGTGTGTGTGTGTGTGTGTGAGAGAGAGAGAGAGAGAGAGAGAGAGAGAGAGAGAGAGAGAGAGAGAGAAGTTTTTTGATACTTTTGATATGCTATACAATGATAATCATTTAATGGTCCACTAAGTAGGATTTTCAGGAATCCATTAGCAGAAATGGAATATAGTATTTATGAATATTTCTTCATTAAGAAGGCCCAGGGCACCTTTCTGTGAGAAGTTTGCAAGTTCACGCATGGTTTGAGTGAACAGGGTGGCCTAGCATGTCAAATTCCTGGCCTGAATTATTGTTTCAGTCTGTCAGTCTTCCAGTTATTGTTTTCTGTCTTCTTTATTTCTATTATGTTATTATTATTATTATTATTTTATTTTTATTTTTTTTACCTTTTTCTGTTCTACATTAACACTCTTACAGTCTGTCTTGTTAGTGTCTGCATGATCTGAATGGTTTTTTTTTTTCTGTTCCATTTTAATTGGTTTTAAGGGTGACCTGTAAATTAGGTTTTCTTTTTCTTTATCTTTTACTTTCCCCCCTAAGAACCAGTCAATTCCTTTATTTAGACATAGTGCAATTGTGTCACTGCATGTTCCTACAACAGTGTGCGTTAGGTAACAAGTTATCTATGCTATCTGTCAAATACTCAGAAACATATATGCACAAAGACATATACACCCTGACACAAAGATACACACATGTGTGCTCCATAAATCCAGAGCAGGGATGCTATTCTTAGTTACAGCAGAACATTAAGGAAGCTGATGGTGCAGGTAAGTAGTAAAGCCATGAAGACCCAATGAGACAAAGCTGAGACTGTGTTTTACCTACTGAAATCTACATGTAAGACTGGATTCATTCACTATAATTTCAGCTGCATTTTGGAGCTTTTTTTGTCATGTTTCTTAGGTTTGTATGCACTAAAATGGCACACAATAAAAATAACATCTAAGAATTTTTCACATATTGATCTGGCAATCATGACGGGTAAATATATAGTTAATTAAGACACACATTCAGAAAATGCTCATATAGGCTAGTGCTTCAAGACAATGAAGCAAAGGGTGTCTTTGGACAAAAAACATTCCCATATTCTCTCTCTCTCTCTCTCTCTCTCTCTCTCTCTCTCTCTCTCTCTCTCTCTCTCTCTCTCTCTCAACCATTTCTTCCTCTCTTACTCCTGAATGTACTCTGCCTACATTAAGCTTTTCTAAGCCAATCCGTCCTCTAGCCCAGCAATACAGCTTTGAAACACATCTGTGTGCTGTCAGAGCCTAACAACACCCCATCACTCCGTATACCCATTTCAGCGACAACCTAGACAACCTTCAGCGTGTTACACTTTCTTTGTCTTACTCTCTCTGTCATACACATTCTATTTTTTGTTTGTCTTCTCTGGTCTTATTTATTTATTTATTTATTTATTTGTTTTGTTTGTTTATTTATTTATTTAATATATTTATTTATTTTTATATTACCTACACCTATACCTATATCTTAGTGCAATTAGTGCATAAATCCAGAATCCCCATTAGGATAAACTTCTCTCTCTTCCTTTCTTCCTTCACTCTTATTTTTTCTGCCTACATTAAGTTTTTCTGGGCCAGTCAGTCCTCTACTCCCTCAGTTCTCACTCTCTCTCTCTCTCTCTCTCTCTCTCTCTCTCTCTCTCTCTCTCTCTTCCTCCCTCCATCCAGGAGCCACAGACTTAACGAGATGTGTATTGTAATTTATGCTTGTGCATATGGGACGAATAGATCTGCCATTGATGGATGTCTTGCTTGCCGGCACTGACTCTGCTGTGCTCCATAGAGCGTCCCAGTGGACTACAGTGTAATGTCGACATAAAAACACATTGAGTAAACAAGTAAAGCAGTGCTTACACACTGCAGCCATAATGAGGAATTGGTGGAGGCTGAGCTGAGAGGCCCAGATGAGGGAAGCGTGGACACGCTCCATCTATATCCTGCAGGCGCGTTCCCCACAGAAATCAAAAGTCTTGTATCACTGTGATCTCTTTAGGCAAGATCTCTTTTCATGCATCCTTTCAGAGACATAGAAATTATTTCTATAAGAGCTATAAAAAGAAGAAAGGAGTAAGTGTGTAATGAACTAGGAAATAGATGCTTTACTCAAGGTTAAACCTTTAATTTAAAATTTCAATCTTTTCCTTATAACTTTATTTTAAATAATAATAATAATAAAAAAAAGCCATTTTGCATTGAAATTGGCCAATATTTTGCATGAGTTGTACTGCGGTAGGTACATAGTCATGCATTATATGTGTAGTACCAGTTCCGTTTTCATGGAGTCTCTTGTGTACTCTGTCTGGTACAAAATGGGTCACAATATATTTTCAATGCTCAGTGAGACATTAGGTAAATTTTTAAAACTAAAAACAGTTTATGATGAAGCTAATGCTACAAATGTCCAGCTGTTTGTGAAAATGAGATGCCTAAAATAAAATAAGAGTAAGGGCTCTTGGTAATATCTGTGTTGGGAGGGCAATTTTAAAAATGTATTCCAAGTAATTACCCGTTAAAAAAGTGTATTCAGTAACCTAATCCAAGTACCACAAAATTTAAGTAATATAACTGATTACTTATATATGGAGGATGACAGCATTTTCACAGCTGAAAGAGATATACAACTTGCACTATATCATAATGTTGTTACCAGTTTCTGATTTAAAGACAAGATAATGGTGAAATTTCCACCAGTGAATGCATTTTTTTTTTCACCAGAGGCCATGATAATGAACTGGTGACTATAAGGTTAGCTATGGTTTCACTCGAGACCAATGTGGTGATGTGAGACTCATGAAATGTAATGTGTACACATATGCATGTAGTCTATCGTTCTTTATTTTAAAATATATTTTAGGGATGCATCTACCAATTATGTTGATAATCTGTTGGTTATTTTTCCCTGATTAATCAATTAGTTTTATTTTGTATATATGCAATATATAAAATATATTGTATATAAAAGATTTTTTTTTAATTTGCAGCATTTGAATAAGCAGTGCTACAAAACCTTTTCTTAACTAGACTTAATTAAATAGCAGTTCACTAATTGCAAAATTAGTGACATTTATCAGATAATCTTTCACAGCATGAGAATATTATCAAGTGCTTATGTCAACAAAATGAGACACTCAGACAAATGCAAGGTGACAGTATGTACAGTGTTTGCTGTGTATCACTTTTTTAAATCACTTACTACACTTTTTGCAACTGTGTGTCTTTATTTCAAGTCATGATTTTTTCGAATTTCAAACATATAAATTCAAAATAAATATGAAATAAATATTCGCTGCCTGTTTCGCTTATACTTAATGTTTGTGTTTCCGAGGTGAACCAATTTCAGTATGTCGAATAGACTAAGCAGTTGACTCTTAGTTTTCAATGCCTAAGATTAGTGAATGAACTCTTTTTAGGATGTTTCATATAAATCAAAAGCAGGAGAGAGACTTGACACACAAAACATACATACAATGTTAAGAATATACAATTCAGCACTACTGGATTGGGAAAATAGGCTATTTTCACTTTTTCTAAGCTAACTAAAACAAATAGCTTTAGTACTTGCTGCCTAACAAAACATAACAAAGCTTTTATGGAAGTTTCAAGCAGGAACATCATGCTTCAACTGTTCCTAATACAGTGGAACCTCTGGTCACAAACACCTCTGAATACGAACAACGCGGTTCCCGACTACAAAATATGCCAAAATTTTGCATCTGGTCAGAACCACATAGTCGGGTGCCGAACAAACACAGCCCCGGCCATTTTCCCCTTCCGTTCGTACCCGCCAATGTTTTCCCATTTTCTCATCACACTCATGGTGTGAACATGTTCAACGCATTTTTCACTATAATTTTTGCACTATAAGCTTTCATTATGGGCCCCAATATAGTGAAAAGTGGAAATGGTAGTGAGACTAAAAAGCCGAAGTGTGTAATAGTTGAAATGAAAGAAATAATCGCAAAACATGAGAATCACTACCATGTCCCTCCACCACTGTTCACCTACGCTAGGAACTAAGTATCCCCTGCAAAAGTAACGTGCATTAAAATCATCTGTTTATTTCATTTAGTTTCACTTTTCTATAATGAAGTTTATTTAAATTTTATTCTATATAAACCAATAATACACTTTAAAAACATGTTTTGAGGGCTGAAACATATTAATTGTATTTACATTCATTTCAAAGGGAAAAAATAGATTCGGGTCGTGAAAAAATCAGGTCACGGACAGAGTCTCAGAATGGATCAAGTTTGTGACCAGAGGTTCCACTGTATTCTCATTATTGTTGCTCATATTGCTCACATGTTTTTGCTCCACTAATTCAAAAAAAGGTTTTTTTTATTGTTTTTTTTTTTTTAATTATTTTATTTTAGTATTATATATTGGGTGGATAACGAAGTGAGACTTGTTTTTTCATACATCAGTTATATGAATCTGCTCTACTGAGTGTAAATCACCATATAATGGAAGTGCATGCAGAATAGGGTAAGATTTGGAGCATGTGAAAAAGTAAATAGAAATAAATAGAAATAGAATAAAGCATGTTACTTTGCAAACAAAACACACCAAAAACATCTTCTCTTGTATGCTCTACCAAAGCTGATCTGTGTAATAAATGTCCTGGAAACCACAAAGAACATACAAAGCTTGAAAAAGAAAAAAACAAAAGCAAAAGAAGATGGAATAAGATAAAACATGCTTGAAAAATGCTTAGACAAGCATTACCCAAGATGATGACAACATCATAAAGAAAAGAGGGAAAATCACAGGTTATACATAAAATTATTCATACTACATATACTGTATATTACATGCCAGGAAGACCAATGGTAGCACAGTTAGAAAGCATTCAGGGATTTAAGAACGATGTGTAAGGTCATAAGCACACTGAAATGTATATAAAGGAATCTAATCTAAATGTAATATGCCTTTACTTAGTGAAATGAACATTAGGAAGTGTTGGTTGAGTTTCAGCTGCTGGACACTGATAGAAAGAGTAGGAAAATATATATTAAACACAATATTAATCAAATATCACTATTGTGGCTGTAGACCACCAAAGACAAAGAATCCCTAGAAAAAGCAAATCTATCCATTCATCAATCCATCCATTCTCCCATTCATCCATCTATCTGTCCATTCATCCAACCATCCATCTATTAAATCAATAATTAATGGAAAAATATGAAAAAAAAAACATTTTGAAAACAGTTTTGTTTTTTTCATCAATATAGAAAAGCTATATTACCAACAGTAAATTCTGCAGTGCATTAAGTGCATTATGCCTAGTTTACATTAATTCTAGCATTATTTACCATTTTAACACATTTATTTGCATTGCTTTCAGCATTATTGTTATCAGCTGAATCTGTTCCTACCCTTGTGTTCTTCTCACAGCAATTATAAGAGGATTAACTACCTACTTAACCCCATATATTTTTCTCTGAAGTTTTTTACTGAATGTGGCTTGCAGCCGGTGATGTGTTGAAAATCCATTAGGCTTGGGACAGGCTTAACTATTTGCGCTAGACTGGAGAAACAAGCAAGGTGGGGAGACACCTGTAGTTCATGCAGTGTAATATTAAGAGCACAGCAGAGGATAAATGGTTATTATTTAATTCTTTATCCACTATTTATACGTGATATTCAGAGCTGGACAAAGTACACAACTCCATTACTTGTAAAGTAAAGACACTCCTGATTAGTTAAATTTTTACTTGCGTTAAAGTATTAGATTACTTGCTTTTAAAAAAAATGCTTATGCATTCAAAAGTTCTTTGTAATGTTTTCAGTGTTTAATGTGTTTATTTTTTATGTCAACATGTTGTGTTGTTTATTTAACAAGATTAAAACATATATCTCATATGTTATAACATATAACATATAACTATTATCCATAAATCCATAAAAATCCGTAAAGTCATATAACCAACACGAAGCATAAAAACTACAACTACAACAAGCACGAACAACCTTGTTTAAAATGTTTTTTTCTGGAATGAAACAAATATTTTAATTTCTCAGCATGTTTTCTCTCGTTGGACGGCATTTTTTTTTGTTTGTTTGTTTGTTTGTTTGTTTTGTAGGCAGTGATAAAGTTTGTGCATGGTAAACAGAACAATCATTTAAAATGATACATATCTTTCTTTATTTAAAAATCTCAAACACAGACCTACGATATGGTCATGGGTGCTCTGATGAGAAATCATGCTTTTTATTGCACATAGCCTTCATTACCACTGGACGTTATAACTGAAGTGTTCAAAAAAATTCAGCAAACAAATGAACTAAACTTGCATGTGGATTTTCGTAATTTATTGAGGTTGTTTTTTTTTTTTTCAGTGACTAGCACAGCAAGTAGCCTATTGTATTTCAGAAAACAAAAGAAAATTCATCTCCTGAATTCAGAACTATGATGCAACGTATCAAATAATGGAAACCTTCACAGAAATGTAGAGCAGTCAAAAGTACAATATATGCCTTGCAAATGTCCTGGAGTAACAGTAACAAATTTACAAAAAAAAAAAAAAAAAAAGAAGAAGAAAGAAATAATAAAATCAACAAAAACGATAATACTCAAGTAACTTATAATACTAAGGTCAATGTACTTAATTGCTGTCCACCCAGGTGATATATTTCAGTAATAGTATCAACAGCAAATAGTAACACGTGCCTGAAATGTATCATTATGCTTCATATTTTGCTTAATACATTGTATTTTAGAGTGCAGTAATCTGTAGGCAGCTATTTCATTGTGATCACAAGGTCCAGTTTGGAAGATGGCTACCTCTGGTATATTTTGTTTCACTATCATATTGCTGGTGACCATACTCTCACAAGGTTACAATGGTTAGTTTTCTATAATATTAAGGTGTCAACTTACATTTTTTTTAACTTCCCAACCACACCATATATATTAAACTGTAAGGATTAGACATTAAATCTTATACAAACAATAAAAATCACTTCACTTTATACATTAAAACCATTGTTTTTGATTCTAAAATAATTAATAAGCAAGGAGAGACAATGCTGACATATGATCTTAGAATGAAGAGACAGATTTTATGCAATATATTGATTCTTTGTGCAAACCATTATACTGTAGAAAGAGCCCAGTAATGCAAAACAGGGTGAATGGATGAACATAATAAAACTATAACTTTAGTATAATCATTCAAGTGTCAGAATTAAATATTTTGTGAGGTATGGATACTATCCAAGTTTGAGGGCCACAACAGTACACTAATGGAATAGAAGGTAATGTCCTTCTGGCAGAAGACTTAGAATATTGGGCACTAGAAAATAAAATACATTTTTCAGGAGATCCAGAACGGTAGAGGCTGTGACCCATGTCAGGATGATTTAAATTTAGACTTCATTTGTTCTCCAATGGACTTATTTCCCCTCCATTCATTTCATTATCTAATTTGGCAGTGGTGGCTAAAATACAGTGCACTTTGAAAGCTCACTGCAGTGCATTTCCTCTCAGCCTGCAATCCCCTCTCTCTCCAACAAATTAATCTGCACTGGAAGAAATAAAAGATGTGGGGGAAAAGAAAAAGGCAGGAAAATCAAATGAAAAGTTGGAGGGATAGAATTAAAAGCAGGATAGCAATTATGATTTTAGCAATGATAATAGTTCAGTGATACCTGTCTACTGTGAAGATAATCTGGATGGCATGGAATGTTCACCAATTGTCAGAGACAAATAAGCATGTTTATATTTAAGAACATAATCAGGATTGCATTATTGCCCATATAGCATCATTCTTATTTTATTACTCCTCTTCATCAAGAGGCACCAAACATGGTCACATAATATGAGCTCATGTTATGCATGTATTCCTATTTTTGCACTTTTAGTTAGGTCATGTATGTGATCCACCCAATGTCTAAGTGTTCATTCCCCATGATACATTGCTGAAAGTGGAGACAGCATGAGCTCAGCGAGCCTGGCACCATCACCATATGAGATTTTACTGCAGGAGCAGGAGTATGCACAATGCAACAGCACTGTCATTAATTAAATTTCTCTGTGAAAAAGCTAGCTTAGAACACTTGCTTGATTGCTGCAGGGAAAGACCCTTGATGCTGAGCAGAGAATACATCTTCACATGCTTATTTTCAGGAAAGCAGTGGAGAGTTAAGATGCAGGGTAACTTAAGGCCCCTGATGATGCTCACAGGGAAGACTTCTGTTCCCATTTATGCCACTGATTCAGGTTTATTTTGCTATTTCACGCTTTAACTAAATTTAACTACACTCCAATCTTTCAAACCTATGAAGTACATCTGTCAGTGTAGTTGTAGTGGAGTCAAAAAAGTGAGCTAGTCTCCAGCCCTCTGATGATATTTCCCTAATAAGGGCAAAACAGCAATAAACAGAGTGCAGAAAATATGTAAAATACAAAAATGCGAAATGCGTATTTGACAGCACTCACTTCTAGAAGCCCTGCGCTCTTTTTACTGTTTTCTGTGTGCTTTTCAGTTTTCTGGTAGCTTCTGAAATGCTGTCCCGAAGACTGCCTTTTAAATGAGACCGCTGATACTAGTTTAAACCACATGCAAACACTACAAGCATGAAGAAACAAGAAAATAGAGCAAAAACATTGAGTTTTTGGAATGCAACACACCAAAGATACATTAACTTGCTTCTTGCAGCCCTGCACTCCATTCACTGTTTCCTGTGCCCTCGCGCCTCTCAATTTTCTGCTCACTTCGTAACTATAACAGGAAATTACATCAGCGATCAAGGGTTGGTAGCTGATTATATGTGTTGTGCTCTAAAACGCCCCCTGCCGTGGCTTGCCAATGACATAATCTCTCTTTTTAAAGGCAATGTAGCTCATCCAGCACAGACGCAACTGCTTGCTGTAAACCGACAAACAAACAAATGTTCCATCTTTTTTTAATTTAATATGGCAATTTACTTCATATTTAGCACCATCTCATGTAAAAATCATACAAAATTGAGCCAAACATGAAAAACAACCAAAAGTCACCAAATTGTGACTGCCCCCTTGTCTACCAGGGATGTGCGGTCAGGCCATCGTGAAAGGTAAAAAACAAAAATAATGGTAACAAAATAAATTTGTCCACTTGTCTATACTATAAATTTGCTTTCTGTATGATTCCAATAATTTGGATAATTTTTATTGTCAAAATCCCTAAATTTGTACATTTTCTGTTTAAATACAGGGGAGAAACCCGAGGTGCAGCAGCGACGAGCTGAGCCTCACCTCAGACTGTGCTATCTCTCACATACTGGGTTGATGCATGTAGTTGGCACATGCCTGTTGCTGTCTCTCTGTATGTTGCCAGTATAATGTTTGCAGACATGTTTACATTACACCCTGACTTTCCACAGTCTGATTAATATCTTGAATGAATGTGTGTGACATATGTAGTCTTCCTGATTGATCATAAAACAGCAGTGAAAAGGCACAAGGTGAGGCAGACAGGACCATGCCACACTGCACGGGGTGCATGTGAGCCCAACTGGTGCTTGTTACTGCTGATCTTCTTCACGGAGGCTCTAGGCACTGATAAGTGGCGTTAGTAATATCAGAAGGTCAAGTGCACTGCAGTGGACCGTTTATTTTTAATTTTTTGTTTAGACTGACAGCCAAAATTGAAGATTATATGTCTAAGCTTAGACATTTCTAAAAATTGGACTTTCAGTCAAAACAGGAAGTGATCTATAAAAGAAAATCCTCATTGCTGATAGCTCCCCCAAAAAATGTTCTTGGGGTGCTTCCCTACTTCCGTCTTCAGGAGGGGGCTCTGAAGCAGGTGCAGGCTCACAGAAATTGCTATAAAACCATCTCAGAATCTCACCAAAGTCTTTTGGGCAATGAGGTTCCCCGCAAATTTAAGCACTGGTCCCATTAGCCAGTGTATCATGCACCCACCCAGATGAGATCGGATGGCCAGGGTTCCACCAAACTCTCCCTAAACGGTCGACAGTGGAGCAAAAACACACATGGATCCTCCTTGACATCATCGTAATGTTCCAGTCACTCCATGTGACATTTCTGGAACAGTATGGTGGGTATGGTCATCATAAATCCATTCTGAATCCAGGGGGCTCCTGCTGTGTCTCAGTTAGGGTAAAGTTTTCTGTCACATGGGCGTGGTTTAGGTGGACACATGTGCAGGCTGGAAACAGGCATTGTAAAAACCAAATAGGTTTAATATAAATCAGGGCAGAAGTACAAAAACTGCAGAGAAGGTCAAGGTCAAGACAAGTAATGAAATAAACAGGGACTAACAGGAATATTGAAGACTAAGCAATAAACATGGAAACCAGAAACCAAACAAGAGTCAAAGCACAAGCAAAACAAACACGGGAATAAAGCTTGGCAATGGTGCAGATAAAGAACAAACTAAAGCTTTGCGAATTAGATGAACACAGGCAAGTCTACTTATAGTCCTAGTAATTATTCTAAAGGCAGAACACCTGCTTCCGCCCATGTGAAGTGCCGAGTGCAGCGTGAGTCCCCGGGCACATGCCAACAGCAGAAGAGAGGAAAACCCAGAAGCGAAGCGAGTCCTCCAGAATGCGCCGCTAGTGAGTGAGGACAGGAGTGGATACATGACATGTAGCTCTTCAGTAGCTGTCTGGGTCTTTTTTTTTTAAATGTTGATTTACTAATTACTACACTTAATTTTAATTTTTTTACAATGATGTTACAGTTACTTTTAATGTTATTGATTTTAACTCCATTGAAATTCTTTACTTTTTTCTATTCGTAAGATAATGTACAGTGCATTCAGAATGTTTTCAGACCCCTTTCAATTTTTCACCATTTGTAATGTTGCCTCCTTATGCTAAAATCATTCAAATGAATCTTTTTCCTCATGAATCTACACTCAGTACCCCATAATGACAGCACAAACATGGAATTATAGAATTCTTTGAAAATTTATTAAAAAAGAAAAACTGAAATATCATGTGGACGTAAGTATTCAGACCTGACACTCAGACACTGACATATTTAACTCAGGTGCCGTCCATTCCTCTTGATCATCTTTGAGATGGTTTGATTGGAATCCAGCTGTGTTAAATGAAATTAATTGAACATGATTTGGAAAGGCACACACCTATTTATAAAAGGCTTCACAACTCACAGTGCACATCAGAGCACAAACTAAGCCATGAGGTCGAAGGAACTGCCCAAAGAGCTCAAAAAGGTGCTTCTACAAAGTACTGAGCAAAGGGTCTGAATATTTATGTCCATGTGATATTTCAGTTTTTCTTGTTTGATAAATTTGCAAAAAAGTCTATAATTCCATGTTTGTGCTGTCACTATGGGGTACTGAGTGTAGATTCATGAGGAAAAAAAATAATTTGATTGATTTTAGCATAAAGCTGAAACATTACAAATGGTGAAAAATTGAAAGGGGTCTGAATACTTTCTGAATGTACTGTATGTCTCAGAGTATTTTCCACTGTGAGTTGAAAAAGGTTACCCTTACAAACAAGTCAAGTTGCCTTTATTGTCATTTCACTCATATATGGGTGATACAGTACATAATGAAATGAGACAGTGTTCCATACACACATACTACATACACAACAACACAGAATTGCAGAAAGACAGGACTACATAAAGTGCACATGTGCAAACATTACGGACAGTGCAATAAAGAACATTAGAATAGTGTGATATAAAGACAGTGCAGTGCTAACCATTTCTCAGGCCTGATGAGATTAAGGTACTATAGTGTAGTGAGTTGTGCAAGTCATTAACAATGTAAACAATGACATACTTGTAGAAAGATTGCAGAGGTTGTGGAATGTGTTCATTTGAATGTGTGTGTTGTTAGTCCAGTCCCTGAGTATGATGGTTTGGGGGAAGAAACTGTTGTACATTCTGGCTGTAAGGGCCCAAATGCTTCGGTACCACTTCCCAGATGGCAGGCGGGTGAAGTGTTTGCGTAAGAAGTGTATGGGGTCCTCCAGAATTGGCTTTGTGGATGCAGCATGTGTGATAAATGTCTGATGAAGGGATGAGAGACTCTCATCTTCGTAGCTTTTCTCACTACCTGCTGTAGGGTCTTGCAGTTCAATACGGTGCAGTTTCCATACCAGACAGTGATGCAGCTGCTCAGGGTGCTCTTGAGCAACATTGTCTTTAAAAAGAGCAATTACGTCAGGGGGCATTTTAGAGCACAACACATGTAATCAACTACCAAACCTTGATTGCTGATGTAATTTACTCTTATAGAAAATTGATAGGTGCGAGCACACAGCAAAAATGCAGTATTTTTTCTGCACACTTGCCACCAACGTTTTGCTCGTTTTTTTTTGTTCCTGTGCACTCATTGTGGTTGTATTGCTTGGTTTAAACTACTGTTATCATATAAAAGACACTGATCTTTGGGCCAGTATTTCAGAAGCAAGCAGAAAACTGAAAAGTGCACAGAAAACAGTGAAACGAGTGCAGGACTGCGAGAAGTGAGTGCTTTTAAAGACGCATTGCATTTTCTGTGCTCTGGTTGTCGTTGTTTTGCTCGGTTTCCCTGATACTGTGCACTTGTTGTATCTGTTTTACTCAGTTTAATCTCATATCTGCACTCTTGTATTAAAGACAGTGATCTCACGCCATAGTGATGTGCTACAGGGAAGACATTCCTAAAACTGGAAGGAGCAGCTGATTGACTGTGGGCAAAGGTTTCTCACAGACAGGAGTGGATAATTCAACTGGGGCTTCACTTTCCTTTTCTCATTCTCTATATCCAGATGATAAATAAATAACCTTAACAGTTCACTCTTGCACAGACTGCCACTGATTTTGTCTTGGTCTGTACAATACTCCCTCTATTGCTGTCTCGACTGTACTCCTACGAACTCCCCCTTCTGCCCCTTCAAATAAGAATACTGAAAACACTCTTTGGTGGTGTGATACAAAATATTTACAGTTAATATAATTTACAGTTCATATAATTTTAGCCCATTCCTCCTTACAGAACAGCTTCAACTCTGGGATGTTGGTGGGTTTCCTTGCATGAACTGCTCGTGTCAGGTCCTTCCACAACATCTCAATTGGATTAAGGTCAGAACTTTGACTTGGTCATTCCAAAACATTAACTTTATTC
>JAQMCW010147758.1:0-13140 GCA_030068335.1 Chrysichthys cranchii | reverse complement strand
TTTGAATAAAATTAAAACTAAAAGACTTTCAAATCACATGAGCCAATATTTTATTCACAACAGAACATAGATAACATCAAAAATGTTTAAACTGAGAAATTTTACAATTTTATGCACAAAATGACCTAATTTCAAATTTGATGCTTGCTACAGGGGCATGGTTACCATGGTGTAGCATCTCCTCTTCTTTTCAAAACAGTTTGACAGCCAATCTGCCTCAATATTTGACATCTTGTGCATTATGAGATGTTTTTCTGATCACCATAATTGTACAGAGTGGTTATATGAGTTAATGTAGCCTTCATGTCAATTCGACCCAGTCTGGCCATTTCCATTATCCTCTCTCATCATCAAGACATTTCTGTCTGCAGAACTGCCGAATGTTTTTTCTTTTTTGCACCATTCTGAGTAAACAGTTGATTTCCTAATAAAGTGCTCAGTGAGTGGATGACATCATATGAATTAAGTCACGTTACTTCTAACAGTCACTTCCAATACAAGGGCTTACAGTAACATATAAACTGACTTTAACTTATCAGACCATAAAATTAATGCCTAGGTTTGCCAGAGCAAACCTTACCCCTACTGTATATTAGTCAACACACACCAATGGGGTGGTGGATGGTAATAACAGACTCACCTGTACATGTCAGCAGAAGCAGAGTGCAGCACACAGCGTGTAAATCCATCAGGAGAGATTCGGAGCTCCACCACTGCTTCTCAATAAGCGTCTCTACAGAGAGATCTGTGTTGATTAATTACCTGATGTGACCCAAAATGACAAGAATAGTGACGATTAGTTATAACACAAAAACCCAGAGAAGTGAGCAGTAACAGACAAGACAGCAAGTGAACAGAGCTCGGGGAACAAAAACCCTATGAGAGTCACATCAGGTTCCGCCTTTATGACTTTATAACTTCTAACTTTGTGGTCATGTGACGATTTTCAGTGGCTCTGTCCTGTGAGCAAAATTCACTTCTACTAGTTCCTATCAGATGTCATGCCAATCTAAACCTGAGTTATGCTTTTATTTAGGATTATTAACATGCTTTCTGAATGTGATCTTTATATCTCCCTTTGCCTTTATAGCTGCCTTCAAGCTCTTTTGTATCCTCTGAGCAGTTTCATATCACCCCAAATCCTGTCATCTGCTATCGGATTTCTTGGTCTGTCTTTGGACAGTCATTAGGTCATATCAGTTTTTATCCTCATAGATGTCTTACAGTGTCTCTCAGATAAGGTCTGGAGGTTCTGGATTTTGGATTGTTGTGGGACACCCTAATGTTTCAAAACATTAAATGACATAATAAACAAACTTTTTTTTATAGTTGTGAAATCGGATTCTGTCTCCTTTTTCATCTAGAAACCATGTGCTGAATGCAATGTGTTGAACCATGTTTGTGCTTGTTATGTGCCACAGTCAATGACCAGACAGTGCTCTCTACTGGTCAAAGACAGTAACAAAGACCAAAGAAAGTTTTGAAAACACCACTGAGACAAAGAAAGTAACGTCACATTATCACGTTACAAGTCTAATAACGTATGAAGAAGTTTCAATGTCAGCAAGGACCAAACACTATCATTGAAAAATAATGTGAAATAAAATGTATGAATGGTATTGCTTTTCATTCGGGACATGCAGACAAGGTGCCACACTGAAAGGCAAAACCTTCACTGCATTGTTTTTAAGTACATAATCAACAGAAGATTACATTTTAATGTTAACGTTTTTGGTCAGAAGCGGAAGAAATGTTATGTCACAAAGGAACTACATGTCCACTGGGTTAAGGATTTATGTCACAGTCGGGGGCGCTATTACGCTGACAGCCGGCAAACCCGGCACTGACTTCCGGGGTTGAAGGAACACTACCGGGTCATCGGATATATAAACATTGCTTCTTGTTTCCCCCATGCCGGTTCTTGTTTTTCGTATTCCGTATTTCACGTCTCATGCTACTGGCTCACGAAGCACTTCTTGTGATTCGTTAGAAACTATCTCTCCTCGCTTTTTTCTCTGTTTTTCCCCAGTGTTTTCTTTCCGCAGTGCCGCATATTCCGCGTGTTTTTCTGTTTCTCGTTTATTCACGTTTGCTTCTCCATTTTTACTATTCACTCCTCGGATTTTTCCTGGTTTTCGTTTTTTATTTTTGGTTCCGTGCTACTCCTTGGTGAACTCCCCTCGCACGCGCCTACCCTCCTCCTGGATTGCGCGTTATTCTCCCTGTGCTCGCCCACTCGGCGCTTTGGCCTTCACGCTACAGCCGTACCCTTGCATCGGAATCCTGGGTCCTGCCGGCTGGAACGCCTGCGCTCCTGCCAGCTGGAATGCCCGCGCTCCTGCCAAACGCACCTCGCAGCTGACTCCACGACCTACGTTCTCCCGAAAAAGATATTTGGGGTCTGTACTTCACGTCTCCGGCTGCACTCATTGCGGTTTCACCAAACGCCCGTGGTCAAAACGCTACATCATGAACCGGCCAATCGAAGCCATGGCAGCTGTACTGGAGTTACAGAAGACCGTAACCCATATGATGAACGTCATGCAGGAACAACAAGGCACCCTTAAGAAGCTCCAGAGCCAAGGTAACCCAGGAAATACAGCAACTCAGGACTCAACCCAGCCCAAGACCGGCACACTCACCTCCTACTCCAGCTCCGACGGCTAGGAGCAGCCCCGGACCGACCTGCATCACTGCGCTAGCACCACCGCCGATATTTTCGGGGGATCCGGACAGAACCCAAGGCTTTGTCACTCAGTGCTCTCTAGTCCTAAGTCTCCAAGCAGCCCAATTTCCCAATGAAGAGGCCAAGGTGGCATACATAATCACCAGGCTCAATGGACATGCCCTGGACTGGGCCACACCCCTCTGGGAAGAACGGGATCCTGATCTGGACACCGCCGAAGAGTTCCTAGCCACCATTAAGAGGGTGTCCGGTGGAGGCTCGTCCCAGAATAGGGCCGCCCGACGCCTGCTTACTATCAAACAGGGGTTCCTTTCTGTGTTGGATTACTCCACTGAGTTCCGGACCTTTGCCACACAGAGTCACTGGACCGACTTATCCCTGACCCCAGCATTCTACCATGGTCTCCAAGACTCCATAAAGAACGAGTTAATACATCGACCCTGGGATAGCGACCTAGACAAGATGATAAAAGCTGCTTGCAATATTGAGGAGCGACAACTGGAACATAGCCAAGAATGCCGAAGTCGCCGAAAGACCCCACAAACGTCGAGACGTCGCTTCTTGCCGCCACACCCCGCTGCCAGATTCCAAGGGGAGGATCCAGAACCCATGCAGGTGGGCCGTTCCCGCCTATCCATGGAAGAACGGGCACGATGTTTCCACGAAGGACATTGTTTATACTGCGGCCGGCCCGGACACCTGATACGATTCTGCCCTGTACGCCCCCCACGTGAAACTCCGGTAAGAACTGGACCCTCCTCTAACTCAAGTTCCACACAAATTGGCAGAATAAGGGTCAAGGGACCCATCGACCATTGTGAGGTCCTAGTCACATTGTTGCTACCAAAGCCCCATCAGGTCACGGCCCTCATTGACTCCGGTTCGTCAGTGAATCTTATAGACCGCACACTAGTACAACGACTTCTCGTACCTCGCCGCCCCTGCACGTCACCTCGATCAGTCACCGCCTTGGACGGCCACCCTCTGGGTCATGGCGTTCTGGACATGGTCACTGAACCCCTGGAATTTCAAATCCAGGACACCAGACAAGAAGTTACAACCTTCTTCCTCATCGACATGCCCGCTGAACCTCTAGTTCTAGGGTATCCCTGGCTAGCCATTCACCAACCCTGGATCGACTGGACCAAGGGAGTTATCACTGGGTGGGGTAAACAACACAGTAACTCCACACAGACCGACCTGCACCCCATGACCCCAGCCAAGTGCAACGTTGTAGACTCTGCTACCGAGCTAACCCGGGTACCCCCTGAATATCATCATCTAGCCGAGGTTTTCAGCAAGACATGAGCCATCACCCTACCTCCACATCACCTCTACGATCTTGCTATAGAACTGTTACCCGGAACCACTCCTTCCCGTGGAAGGCTGTACCCGCTGTCAATACCCGAAACCCGAGCCATGGACCAATATATCACTGAAGCACTCAATCAGGGTCTCATCCAACCTTCTTCATCCCCCGCGGTGGCCCCATTCTTCTTTGTGAGCAAGAAGGATGGATCTCTTCGCCCATGCATTGATTACAGGAAACTTAACCAAATCACGATTAAGAACCGTTACCCATTGCCCCTCATGGGCTCAGCCTTCGAGCACCTCGCAGGGTCCCAGATTTTTACTAGGCTTAACCTGAGGAACGCATATCATCTAGTACGCATTCGAGAGGGCGATGAATGGAAAACGGGATTCATAACACCCAGCGGGCACTACGAGTACCGGGTCATGCCTTTCGGACTTTGCAACAGCCCTGCAGCATTTCAGGCCTAAGTGAACGATGTCCTTCGAGATTTCCTCGGACGCTGTGTTTTTGTTTATCTCAACGATATCCTGATTTTTTCCCCGGACCTTGCTACTCATCGCGAATAAGTAGGCCAAGTGCTAAACCACCTCCTAGACAACCAGTTATTTATCAAACTCGAGAAGAGCAAGTTCCCTGTGACCCAGACTACCTTCCTGGGGTTTGTCATTTCACCACAAGGCGTATCCCTACATCCTTCCAGAACAGCAACCATCACAACATGGGCGGCACCTAAAACCATCAAACAACTTCAACGCTTCCTCGGGTTCGCTAATTTCTTCAGGCGCTTTATCAAAGGCTATAGTACCTTCACAGCCCCATTGATGTCCCTGCTTCGGAAACAAACCCACCACACTCCGGCAGCAAAGTGTGTCTTGTGGCGCCCCCTGACTGGCCAATTAAGGTTAATCCGGCACTGCTAGTAGATGTCAACCCCCACCTCTTAAAAGCTCTTTCCATTGCCTCTGCAAACTCTTCACACGCCTGAGCTTTTTGTGCAGCTGCTGTGACCAACCTCACTATCACTTGATCAGTTGACTGATAAACACAAAACATATACCAACATATAGTGCCTAGTGCCGTACGTCCCTGTCAACACACTGTTAGATGACCCAATTGCAAACCCAAATGAAAACCCCTGTGTGAAGGTCCCTGGGACCCGGTACAGGAAATGACATTCTCAGATGTCTTCTTGTGCAAAAACGGGAAGGTGGCGCTCGGGCACACCCGCGCTGCCACATACCCCCACCGCCTGACTCAGGAGACCCCTCACTTGATCACGAGGCACTCTTTTTCGATTGTGCTGTACTTGCTCTCATGCATCGAAAGCTTCAGGCTGATGTACAGCACCTGACAGTCCTCCCCCTCGACCTCCTGGGACAAAACATACCCCAGCCCTCTGTCCAACGTGTTCGTCTCTAAGACAAAAGGGAGAGAGAAGTCAGGGGAGTGTAACAGTGGCCTGCCGCACAGTGCCGCCTTTAGTTGGGTAAACGCCTGTTGGCACTGCTCCATCCACTGGACCAGATCTGGGGACCCCTTTTTAGTGAGATCAGTTAAAGGGCTGGCGGCGTCCGAAAAGTTAGGCACGAACCCCAGGAACTGTCACACCCCCTTTTTGGTCTTGGGCCTCGGACAAGCTGCATTGCTGCAGTCTTGTCAACCTGTCCGTGACCCAAGTGGAACCCCAGATACCGTACCTCCACCCATCCAATCGCACACTTCCATGGGTTAGCCATAAGCCCCGTGCACCTCAGCGACTCAAAGACCGCCCTCAGGTCCTGCAGGTGCCGCGACCAATCATTACTATGGATGATAATGTCATCTAGGTAGGCTGCAGCATAGGCACCGAGAGGACAGAGGATCTTATCCATGAGCCGCTGGAACGTCACGGGGCACCGGATAAGCCGAACGGCATGGTGACAAATTGGTGTAAACCAAATGGTGTGGAGAAGGCTGTTTTTTCGTGGGTTAAGGGAGTTAAGGGGATCTGCCAATAACACTTAGTCAAATCCAGCGTCGAGAAAAACGAGCGGCGCATAACCGATCGAGCAACTCATCAATGCAGGGCATTGGGTAGGCATTGAATTTAGACACAATGTTGACTTTTCTAAAGTCCACACAGAACCGGAGTGACCCATCGGTTTTGGGAACCAGAACCACTGGGCTGCTCCAGTCGCTGTAGGACTCCTCGACCACACCCATGTCAAGCATGGCCTTGAGCTCCTCTCGAACTGTGTTTTTCTTGTGTTCAGGAAGCCGATACGGGTGTGTACGCACTACTACACCCAGGGGGGAGGGGTCTCCACGTGGTACTGTATGAGGTTCATGTGGCCAGGGAGGGGCTAGAACACATCTGAGAACTCTTTTTGCAATTGAGCAACCTCGGTGAGTTGGGACGGTGAGAGGTGGTCTCCACAGGGGACCGGAGAGTGTGTGGAGATCAGCTTTGAACTCACCTCCGGTTCCAGCTCTGCCCTCGCCAGAACTACCATCACCAACACCACCGGCATCTCCTCAGTCCAGCGTTTTAAAAGATTGAGGTGGTAGATCTGACGTGCCCTGCCCGTATCCATACTCACCACCTCAAAGTCAAGGTCCCCAAGTCGCCGTGTGACCTCAAAGGGTGAGTTAGCTGTGACAGTGTGCGGAGTTTTGTGCGCAAGTCCAGAACATACTGAGTTTCGTTCTTGCTATTTGAAGGTCCTCCCTCCCAATTTTCATGAACCATGTTCAAGACACTGCGCGGCTTTCACCCATATAATAATTCAAATGGGGAAAAGCCCGTGGAGGCTTGTGGGACTTCTCGTACTGCGAATAACAGGGGTTCGAGCCATTTATCCCAGTTACGAGCGTCCTCAGTGATCAACTTACAAATCAGGTTTTTTAGTGTTTGATTAAACTTTTCGACCAGGCCATCTGTTTGTGGGTGATAGACGCTGATACGAATGGACTTAATCCCCAATAATTCATAAAGCTTGTGAAGTGTGCATGACATAAACAAAGTGCCTTGGTCAGTCAGGATTTCTTTCCAAATCCCGACCCCAGAGATAACTTTAAACAGTGCCTCAGCAACACTGCATGCGGAGATGTGACACAATGGCACTGCTTCTGGGTATCGCGTTGCATAAGCCACCAGGACTAATATAACATGATAGCCACGTGCAGACCGCTCCAATGGCCCAACGACATCCATCCCAATTCTTTCGAACAGGGTCTCTATTAACGGAAGTGGCCTCAAGGGGGCCTTTGGTATAGCCGCTGAACTCATCAGCTAGCATTCATGGCACGCCGCACACCAACAAGGCCGGTGGCTCCTCCCCCTCCGTGTCATCGTGATGTGGAGCTGACATGGACGGCTCTGACACCACGTCACCAGTGCACGCCAGACGCGGCTTCCCACATGACGTACTTTTACAGGACCCACCCGCAACCAGGGTCTTTAACAAGTGCCCGAATCCCGGCCAATCTGTTCCCAAAACGAGGGGGTGGGTGAGGCGCGGGCTCCATAGGGGCTAACTGCCTCCTCGACACTATGCTTTTCACCCCAGAATCATTACAGTGCACCTGCTCTGGAGGTGCCCCAGCTCCCCACAGGGCCAGCAAACTGGCCCAGATGTACCCTCGGCACTGTCGGCACGTGTGGTCAGCACCTGGGGGGGAGAAAAAACAAACTTGGACACAGGGGATGACACACGAGGAGGGGCCCCATGGGGTTGTGCGGCCAGTGGAGGGGAAATTCCTCCCTGCCTCCATGGGGCGGGGACAGTCATACGGCCCAATGGGGATGACACATGCGTGGGCCGCACCAGTTCGATGGTGCACTCCAGCGTCATCAGCCGGTGGCATTGGACCCAGGTCACCATCTTGTTTGGGAGTTTCTGGACAAACTGCACCAGCTCGATGATGCCACTCGATGAAGCCGCCAGCATCCTGTTCCTCCACCAGCATCCAGTGTCGGCAGGCATCTCGCAGCCGCTGCACGAAGATGGATGGCCGGCCGACGTCCTCCAGCTTGAGCGTGCAGAAGTTCTGGCATGCGGATGTTCTTCTGGCATCTGACCGACGCGCTGCCAGATGGCTCATGTCAGCTGCTCGTAACTGAGCCAGTCGGCGACTGGTAGCTGTCGGGCCGCAAGCTTGGCCTTGTTGGTCAGGAGTGGTAGCTGGTGGGCCGCGCCTTGCTCTGCGGGCCAGCCCCGCAGTTCGGCCGTCTATGCGAAGAGCACCAGAAATGCCTCGGGGTCATCGTGCGGCCCCGTCTTTGGCAAGGTGAACTGAGGTCCAGCGGGGGTCGTCTTGCTGGTCGAGCCCACTTTCGCAAGCAACTCCTGGACCGTGGCGTGGCCCTGCTCTTGCCCTTGCAGCAGTGTGAGGAACCGCTGCTCCTGCTCCTGCTCCTGCTCCTTCCGGAGAGCAGGCAGCTCTTGGTACTGGAACTAGCAGGTGGCTGCAAGCGCTTAGACCAGTTCATAGAACAGGGAGGTCTCCATGGGGCATGTAACTCTCTCTATCCCGGGCTTCAGCACCACTGTGAAGGTCCCTAGGACCAGGTATGGGAAATGACACTCTCAGATGTCTTCTTGTATAATAACTGGAACTTTATTCTCTCTTTTCAGCTTCACTACACACACATGCAGGTGCAGTCACGGCTCCATGGCGTCTCCCTACACCACTCACTGCAGGGTATAAAAAAGACAAACATAATTAACACCAGGTGTTGCCACTAACCACTCGCCTTCCCTGACTTCGCTCCCCCGCCACAAGGCAGCGCTCGGCCATGCCCACGCTGCCACACCCTGCTTGGTAATAAGTAAATGTGCAAACAGGGTTTGTATATTGGTGAAATAAAAGTTAAAAGTGACATCAGTTCAGGGTTTGAGCTGATTGGGGAAATTTGAAAAAAAACAGCCCCAAGCAGGACAACAGGGAACCAAGAATGTTTTTAAACTAATAAAATGTCACGAGACGAATCTATTCGTGTGACTAAAACATGGTAGTTTTCACTTTTATATATACACATTAGGCGGCACGGTGGCTGAGTGGTTAGCACTTGATTAATATGGAAGATTCTATATGGAGTCTCAGGAGTGCCATAAAAAGGATAAATCAGGAAAAGAATAAGAAAATAAATATGGAAAAAGAAAAGTAAAAAAAAAATAAATTAAAAACAAATGCGCAAATCCGTGCTGCTGAAACGCTCCGCAAAAGCAGAGAGCAGAGAGCCACAACCACAGCCACCTGACTGACAGCCACGCCCCTTCAACAAATAACAAAAACATATGGAAAAAGAAAAAGCAATGTGGTAATACGATAATGAGAAAAACAAAGCGGGATGCAGTAACAAATGCAATGCGATAAAAGCAAATGTAAATGTAAAGTGGGAATAACAAAAGCAAGAAAGAAAAACATTTTATATTCTTTTATTTTTGGTTTATTTTTTTTATTTTACTTATTATTTATTTATTTGTTTTGCTTTTCTTTTTCCATATTTATTTTATTTTCATATTCTTTTATTTTAGTTTTTATTTTATTTGCTATTTTTTATTTATTATTTATCTTATATTATTTATCTATTATTTTATTATTTTTATTTTTTTGTTTGTTTTTTACTTTTCTTTTGTCATATTTATTTTCTTATTCTTTTACTGAATTATTCTTTTTATGGCACTCCTGTGACTCCATATGTGATTCCATAATTCTAGGTAGTAGAAGTCTCCCGAAAGGCCAGGCAATCACTGTGCTCTCTGTCGCCCTCTTCAGGCTGCAGGCAGTGTGGAGCGGCTCTTGAGACCCAAGTACAGGTGCTCCCCGAGTTACGATGGCCGACTTACAATTTTTTTAAGTTACGATGACGATTGTGCTCCACTAAAAATTATAAAATATTTAGAAAATATTTAAAAATTTGTGGGCAAGCATCGCAGGCAGGCCAGCATAAGTGTATAACATTCACAGATGTTCAGACGACACCCAGAAGTACACAGCCGACACCTGGAAGTGTGCATACGATACCCAGATCACTTGCCTCACGATCTCCCACAACTCACGGAGTTACCTTGTGTATCAGTGTACTGTACAGTGCATTACTGCAGTTTTTTTTGTGATTATTAATAGAACAGCTTCAGCGGCGGTTGTCTGTAGCCAGAGCTCAGTTTTTGCGTAGCAGGGTGTCGCGGCGGAATGGACCTCAGACACAGTGTGTCTGCATACATCAGGTTAGAACCTCTCTGACAAACCCTCTCTTTTGATAGAAATGTGATTTAAATGAAATCTTGCTTAAATGCTAACTCGCTCCACAGCGTAAAATATTGGTCTCCCTGTTAGCAAAACAGAGCATATAAAGAGCTCGTCGCACCATGGAGCATGACACAAAACTCTACAAAATAAATATTAAAACAACTGAACTTCAACTGATAACTGCATATTCTTTAAAACTAAAACAACACAACAGGACTACACAATCACTCATTTTACCATATTAAAACTTGACAATTCATTTTCATCATGAGCAGCATTAGACACACCTTTTCCTCATTCAGGAAGTAAACAATGGCATAAAGACGGCAGTCTTAAAGCGACAGTACCCAGAATACACACAATTCCAAATTGCACTTTTTTCATAAATGGGACTGTGGTCTGTACACAAATATTATTAACTAATCAAATAAAAGAACATTTGAGATGTTGGTGAAGTTTCAAACAAACAGGGAAGACAATAAATTATAAACATATCATTTCAACCTGGTTACATAAGCTGGGCTAAGCTAGGCTGAGATACCCAAGCTAGGTTAAGTGGTTCAACACAGTTGTTCAACATACAATATTTTCGACTTAAGATGGGTGTGGCCAAATGCATTTCCATCATAATTTGAGGACTACCTGTATACTTCAGCAGAGGCAGCTGTATGCATGGGTGTCCCCACAGTATACTGTACTTGATTTTCTGCTTGACTGTACATCTCTGAACGCATGTGTACTGCGACTTTTATACCCACCTCACCTACTTGGGGCAGCAAAGAGTGTGGTCCAAAATAATTCACCATATTAAAAAAACAAGAACACAAAAGGCATATGCCGCAACTCAGGAGAAAAATGGCTTTAAAATGTTCACTATGTAGGATTCAGCCGCTGGAATGTCCCTTCCTTACCCCTCCCTTTCCAAGCACATATTAGAACCTATGTTTACCTTCAGGAGCCCATAGCATACTTTTTTTTTTAAATAGCATACTTTCAATTACTTAAACTTCACACTCCCTTGTTTTTCCCCCCGGTAATAAGTATGATCCTCCATTTTTTAAATTTCGGTTCTCAAACTTGCGCCAGCACCAGCAAATCCTGATTCCACTTCTTTCTTCTTTCTTCTTTCTTGTCTTCTTTTCTTCTTCTTTGTTATCTTTTCTTACCCATTCATGTTGTCACCTGAAAAGACGTGCA
Source organism: Chrysichthys cranchii (assembly GCA_030068335.1). Taxonomy (NCBI): domain Eukaryota; kingdom Metazoa; phylum Chordata; class Actinopteri; order Siluriformes; family Claroteidae; genus Chrysichthys; species Chrysichthys cranchii. The sequence goes on along the minus strand of JAQMCW010147758.1, from coordinate 1,708 downwards.
CCGTTGAAGGTGCTCACTAGAAGTTTGTCCATTCTGTCCTATTGTACCAGTGCAACATGTAGAGGTGAATATGCCAAGGTGAAGGTCCTGATGTCCTGTCCACAAGAACATCCAGGATTAATTAGTGATTTTGTTTTAAACGTGATTATGAATGAATCATCAATTTGTCCTAGTTATTCTCCCATCCATTAACTCTCCGCTCTGGAATGCAAGTGAGTAGTATATTAAATGTTACATGAACTCAATGAGTACTGTTTTTTAACTCCTTCAACATTTTAAAGCTTTGTTTGCTCTCGAGCAGTGTGAATCATCCTACTGCAGTTTGCTCTTTATATCAGAAGAGCCGGCACATGGTGTGTGAAGTGTGTAGGAGTGTATCTCTGTGGATGTAATGCAACATGAAAACAAAAGAATATTCTGAAAGAATGATGGAGTGATTTTAAGAATGTTGTCTGCCTATTAAGTTGCAGCTTCTCTTGTTCACAGAAAGCATAAAGAGAGTGATTGACAAACTGTCCATTATGTTTGTACAAGCCGTCCAAGTGGAAAACAAAAACGGGAAATCAGAAGACAAGGTTCTGATGGGTTATTATTTTAATTACACTCTATCCAATGCCTAAATTAATATAATGATAGTATAGTGATTTACTATAACACTATAGCACACTGACTATAGGATACTTTACTATCATTATACTTATTTAGGCATGCTGAATTTTAATATCATGTTAAATATCCTTGTGGTGTATGTAAGAAATAAAGTATTAAAATGTAAAAATATAAAAACTTTGGGGTGGTGACATTATCTCTGCTTTGTGTCGGCCCACATGATATCACTCTATAAATGTGCTGAGGAGAAAAAGCTTCCCAGAATGTAAAATATATCAATTTTTGATGCCATTTTTTTCTGGCAAAGTTGTTGGCACATGAAAAAGGACTGTTAAACACACAAAGTATGGGTAAAAAACACTCTCCATGTCCACACCACTACCACAGACCACCAGGAGCTCTTAAAATGTGAGTTGCATTTTTATTTCTTGCTTTTTCTTCAGTATAAAGACAATCCAGGAAGCATTCATTCTTTTCTATTGTTTATTGATAAAAAATTATCAATATTGTTTCTTGATAAAAACCAAAACAAATCAAGTACTGGATAGATTTAAAATGTATTTCAATGTATAATCTTCTTCAATGTCCAGTGGAACGTCTGGTCACGAACGCCTCCGAAGATGAACAAATCGGTTCCCGGCCACAAAATCCGCCAAACTTTTGCATCTGGTCATGACCACATAATCGGGTGCTGAACAAACACAGCCCCACCATTTTCCCCTTCCGCTTCATACGCACCAATGTTTTCCTATTTTCTGTTTGTGTATTGTGCACCTTACATAGCCGTATGTGTCCCTTTGACCAGCCTCGGTCACAAGTGCGTTCATGCACTTTACAGTAACCTCCTCCCCACCCATCTCCCTCCTCACTTCCTTAATGTCAGAAGTCAACTCGTGCAAGGTTAGTTTTCTTGGTTGTTTACAGTAAGTTTTTGTATAATTAAGGATTGGTCAAACTTTGATTCTTTTTCTGTGCGTAAAACATTAAAAAAATGTTCACAGCATTTTTTCGTTGTGTTTCTCCACATTTTTGCTCTATAAGCTTCATTATGGGTCCCAAGAAAGTGGAAATGGTAGTGAGAGTAAGAAGCCTAAGCGTA
>JAQMCW010147725.1:5000-13144 GCA_030068335.1 Chrysichthys cranchii | reverse complement strand
GGGTAGCTTCAGCTCTTCAACCACAGGGATAAAAAACCAGCCACACGATGATCTCGGATCGGAGTTTGGGTTGGAAAAACTGTTCTTAGATCAGCGAGGGGGGGGGGAGAGGAAAAAAAAAAAAAGAAAAAGAAAAGGACCCGTCTCTAACGGAGATGAGCAAACACAGCTGAGCCAGCGGGACATGCAAATCAGGCGGCGTGAACCCGAATGCCACGCGTAGCGCTGAGCCCTGACAGCCGGGGCCTTTACGCGCCGGAGCCGTTTCGGGCAAGAGGCAAGACGTAATTGCAGGCTTGCACTTCGAGCCATGATGCCATCGCGCACTTGTGAGCTCACGTAGGAAAAACACACAGAGCAGGCGCTTTATTACAGAGCGAGGCAGCTGGGAAACGGCGAACAACCACCTACTTGTACGTCATGGCGTCGAGAGGCGATGGGTGATTCATTAAAGCAAATCCCTCGGGGTCCAAGTCTTAGACAGCTGAGAGGGCGACGTGGGGCTTCACTCAGATCTGTGGAGAAGGAAAACACGGCTTTCAGGAAGAATAAACGCAACCGGGCATATGTTTTGTAACATAAGGGAGGAAAAAAACCAAAACAAACAAACAAACAAAAAAAAAAAAAACACCACACAACAAACCAAACCACCACCACATACAGCCAGGCATACAAATCACCAGGATGTCCACGAGAACACACAAACCTCCGTATAAACACTTATTTTCACAGCCTTTCCCTGAACACCGCACCTCTAATGCTTCACAACCCCGCACACACACACACGTCTATCTATAATCTGCAAAAGACACGAGTGTGCCTGCTTCGATCAGACCGCTGAACCCAGCCAAGGCTTGACGGAAAGAGGAATCTGCCATCTTCACGGGGGACTTGGTCGCCATGGCGACCGGGGAGCCGAGGAGAATAAATGGGAGAGCGTTGAGGAATTTCGCCGGATTGAACCAAGAGGGAATAACAAGTGTGTGTGTTTTTTTCGGTTTAGTTTTTTCCCCTCCTCCGAGTGGAAAGCGCGCGGCATCAGTGACCCACGTCTGGACTTGCTAGCATCACTTATTACTGTTCGCTTATGAATTTTTGTAAATCTCACAGAAGGAGTCTCCAGTGTCTTTACGTTTTCCTTCACAGGGAAGCCTTGAGGACAGATCGGTCCGGGTTTTTTTGGTGGTTTCTCCCTAACGTGACGAGCTGCACATTTTCTCCCCCTCCCCAAGACGACCGCGGAGACGTGCGGTTAATGGAAAACGATCGACTTCCGGGTGGCGACGGTGACGCTTCTGGGCTATCGTTGATCATTACAGTGGTACCTTGGTATTCGACATCCTCAATATGAGATGGTATCGGTATCGATGTCAGCGCCGGTATTCGATTCGACAAACGTTTTCATGTTCTTTCATGATTTTTCACGATTTCAACAAGTATCAATTGGGGAAGTCCTTGGGTTACAACAGTCTCGACATACGACATTTCAGGTTTACAACACTTCCTCCTATAAAAATGTAAAAAAAAAAAAAAAAAAACAAGAGACATGAGTGTTTGGGTTTATGCCATTAGCAGCGTACCTATGGACTACGTGGGCGAACTAGTTTGCACATGGTGAAAGAATACGTAGTAACGCGGCGTATGAGAGAGGAAGTTTGCGAAGTTGACTGTAAATAAATAAATAAATAAATAAATAAATTTAGAAGACTGTAAGTGTTCCGATTGTGTGGCGACATTTTGTCCCTTATCACGGCTCTTAAACGAAAGTCCGAGTCTTCAGATGGTCGAGCTTCGATGGAGAGGAACGCTGTCAGGATGGAAGTGAAATTCGACATTGTAAAGAGATCAGAAAAGGGAGGAACAGCCATGGATATCGGATGTCAGTGTTTGTTCCTACAGTGCCGTGTACAGGACAGGATATTTACGTCCTTTAACTTTTTCTGTGCCTTAGATGTGTTTTTATGTTCTAGATGATGACTGTACACCTGTGTTAGGACTTAGACTAGGGTGTGTTTCCATTTACACCAAAATTCGAGTTATGTCACTGTTATAGGAACGGAACAGTGTCGTAACCCGAGGACTCCCTGTATTTCCTTAGAAAACACGAACCAAACGTTAATTAAAAGTGATTTTCTCCCAAAATGGCTTAGTTTTTTTTTTTAAAGTATTTGCATGTTTTTTACTGTTAAAAATTGTTGTTATAGGAACTACTTTTTTTTCCCCCCCCTCACGCCACCATTTCATCCACCGTACGCCCGGCGTAAACAAAGCCGAATCAGACCGAGCGTTGCATACGTAGTGTACGCATCATCTGTGAGCGACCGCTCCATAACCCCAGACGTGTTTTGTTTAGTGTTTCACGGTTAAATACGGTAACCCTGTCTAGCAAGAAGGGGAGTTCAGGCAGCACTGGGGCCGAGAGAAAAGCCCTGAGAACAACCACTGAGGTTCAAAAAGAAATCGGGGCTAAATATGCAAGTGGTGTGCGCATGACTGATCTCACCAAAGGATATAAAATTCCAAGATCTACGATCTCAACTTTTATTCGAAAAAATGTTTAATAGGGATAGTTTATGTTTAATAGGATTGTCACTTATGAGTGAAACGTTCAAAAAATAGGGTACAATATCGGGAATTTTGGGAGTCAGGGAACCAATTATTTTAATTTACATTATTTCTTATGGGGGAAAATGACTTGGAATTCGATGTAATTGGCATTCGACGTCACCTCTGGAACCAATCAGTGTTGAATACCAAGGTAACACTGTATTTCAACCAGTGTTTAATTCCTTACCAACCATACATACACGTATAACCATCTCCACAGTGCCCTGATGGGTTCCCCCAACCTCCAGAGATTGGCTTAAGCCCCCTGCTCATCTCTGCATTCCAGATTAAAACAGCAACAAGCTGTCATAGTCATAATCATAATCGTAATAGATCATACGGCACGTCGACATGCTGGACGACGACTTTATGAGACGTGCTGAAGCTCGGCGAGAAATAAACACGGAGATTGAGTCAAGAGATGAAGCACCAGAGCATGCAATTAATTCTCCATCCCTCATCCTTCAGAGCACTTCATTGATCAAGGGGGAGGAGGGCGGATAGGGGGTAGACTAACAATGACGTTATTCAGCATGCCTGCTGGTCTGATACAATCAGCACTCAGCAATATGATTTACTGCCTCGTGACTACAGCGATCCTGACAAACAGCTGAGAGCTGGACACCTGTGGGGACGTACGCCTGTATGCGGCGGACTCTTTGAAGGTGTATGAGCATCGGGAGCATCTGGTTTCGCTCACATTTCTAGCACAAAAGCGGATCTTTGAAGTCAGGTCCGAGCCCGTACGTGGTACGTGGTCCGAGATCAAATATTCATCCGACACGTGTGCGCAAGGCATGAACGCTAAGCGTCAGATCGGATTCTGTGTGGCTTTTTCGCAGCGACGCAAGTATTCATCACGGTCATGGTGTTCATTCGAAACAAAATGGAGGACAGCAATAGCGAGAGCGGGGACAGCATTTAGGGAAACAACAGGGAAAGTGGGGAATCGTGCAATATTTGGGGAATCCTTTCAAACAAAACGGCCGTTAGAAGAAACGCGTGTGCACACGTGGGATCACATGGGATACGGACCTGATCCATCAAGATGGACGGATCTGATCGAGGACCAAAACACACACACACACACAAAAAAAAAAGAATGAAAATTTGGATCGGACACGTTTCTCTCCCCTGTCCAATCTACAGCTATTTTTAAACTTCACGTGCCGCGTAAATCAACCCGACGTGGCACGCGACCGGGAAATGAAAACAACTAAAAATAACATCCAGGTTGTGCGACAGATACTCGTTTATTTATTCTGCGCGGCAAACGCACTGAACGTGCTAAACATGAAAAACGGCATTTTCAAAACGACTCGCTGGTTCTTGGACGAAGACTAAGAACGTTTCCTTTAAGCCACGCCCTTTCAGATCGGATTCATTTCCGTTGCATCCCTTTCATCTATAATAAGCACACTTTTTTTGTCTTTTGTTTTTAGTTTTATTTTAAATGAATGCAAACGTTGGCAGAAACTCCGGTAATGACATGTAATTGTTGACGGCAACGTCGCAAATTCCGCTTGGCAAGTGTTATACCGTCGTTACACAGACGTTCTGTAGGTCTGAAGCTGCGGTATAATATTTCCGTACGCATGTCCGGCTGTGTTTAGAGAGACGCCAGAGAGCTTGTGTCCTTTGATGCAACTCATTTAAATCAGTGAAAGCGTCACGGAGATAAACAAAAGCATCTTGTTTATCCAGTCTTGGATCAGTATGGCTCCAAGTTTGGTTGCTGTCGGCTAACATCAAATTAGCGATTTACCCCAACTGCTACTCCCACTTAGCCAGGTTTACTTCAGCTCTGGGAGGGAACAGAAACTGCTACAGGCTACAATTCAGCATGTAAACGTTTGTCCAGCTGGGACACATCGCGTCTCGTTCTGCCTAATGACGAAAGATGCGCGGGAGTAACCCGGGGCCTGATTGCGCTCACGGAGAGCCTCGTCCATGGCAGAATGCCTCCAGGGTCTTGATTCTCACGGGAGGACCCGAGCGACGGCGGCCTCTCGTTAGGGTTTCAACACGTCCGCTCCGTATAAGCCACGGCGAACATGAAACCGAACTGACGTCTGAAATGATAATCTGCGCATTATGACTGTTCACATGTGGGCAGGAGGTTCATCCAGAGAGCAGAGCGAGTCCCGACCTGCAGCGTCAGAGCCGAGCGCCGACAGGGTGCACGCCGAGACAGGAATCGATTTGCCGTGGATGTACGCTCTGCTCTTCTGCTCAAGAGATTCATCACAGCCACAACAACAGTTTTCATGCATCTACCACAGACCACAGTTTGGACCTGCGGTACTAATTCACCATCACACAGTTGGACCGATGGCTGACGGACATCACGATCTTCAGGCCAGCATCCTGATTCCCGACCATAACCAAACGAAACAGGGAATCGTTAAGGACCGGATTCGGAAAAATTCAAATACCTGATACCTGACTCTAACCTTTTCAGGAGTATCCTATAAGGCAACCAACTCCCCCACCCTGGTGTTTGACTCTCAACCTCATCATAAGCTTAACTGGGGAGTCCAGACGATTCCGTCTCCGTTTGTTGGTGAGAATTAAAACAGAATTGGGTGTTTGTTCTGGGTGGGGACGAATGGTAGGGAAGGAATAACGTCTGTTCCTTGGCATTTTGAGAGACTCAGGCTAATTGTGGGGGTCTCTGAGCTCATGTATGCAGAAGAGGGGAGATAGCACTGTCTTCCGATCATCTTACGTCGCCTTAGGTTGGTTTCACGTGTTTTGTAGGGGGCGCACACATTAATACCCACCAGCTCTGGTTGGTATTTGTCAAAACATGGGGCAGGCCTTGGTGACGTCTACCCAATTAAGCTTATGATGATGTCTAGAGTGAAACACCAGGGTGGGTTTGTCCTTGACGTTTCCCAGTTTGGATTGGTATCAAGATGCTGGGCTCAAGATTTTGATGACAGTCAGCTTTCAGCCATCGGTCCAACCATGTCATGATGAAAATCAGTACCTCTCAGACGTAGAGCTGTCAATCATAACCTGCAAAGATGAACTAGCCAAGCAGTTTACCTTAGTTTTTTTTTATTCTTAATTCAGTCACCAACGACGTTGTAGCTGGGTCAAGTTCTGGGCAACCAAAGAATCAGACTTGGCCATGACTGGCCTGGGGGGTTAGCTAACCATTGAGGAATTTGTCCCCCCTGACTACGTAACCGCTCTTTAAGTGCACAACTCCTACATCCATGAGTCACTCCATGGGATGTGAGAGTAACTGGAAACCAGAATCAAAGAAACGCTGGAATGACATCATTCGATACACGTGTGCCACACCCCGTTAGTGATACAACAGCAAGCTGAGCTGTATGGGAGGCACGTCAGATCCGACACATAGTGAAGGAAAGAAAACGCTTGCTCCTGCGTTCTCATGTCGTTTATATATTTAACCCAGCGTCAGTCTGCCATTTTCTGTCTGAAAAAGACTTTGCACTCAAACCGTGGCGCTAAAAGTAAAGGTTCCCGAGTCTGCTGGAGCTCCAAAGCCCATCAGCGTCCGGGACGCAGGAGTCCTATATTTACCCTCGAGTCATTTTGGGTCCTTTTCACGTTTGGCTCCTCCAGTCCTTTTCTGTACAGGCAACTAATTACATGTCCACCTGACCACAAGACGGAGAACATCCGCTTCTGTTCGCGTCGAAGACTTTTGTACGCTCGCGTCTCCGCATGAGGCAGAACACAGCGGTCACGAATATGGATATCTTGGCATTTGGGAATGAGGTGTAAAGGCTGGAAATACGTGAAAATCCCCTTTTGATGCACAATAACAGCAAAAAGCAAAGAAGGAGAAGTAGAAAAAAAAAGTGTTTGGTTTCATAGTGGTTAATTATAAACGTTTAAACTGTCCTGTGGGCCTCTGTGCGGACCTCGACCCACGGCTCGATAGGTCAAAAATGCCCAAAGTGGATAGCGGGTAGTGGGAAAACCGCAAAGAATAAATACAAAGTGTGTGGGAAAGCTATTCCTGGGCAGAGGGACACCAAGAACACCTGACATGCATTATTTTACAGATTTTAGACAAGATTTTGATTTATTACACGATTAGCATAATAATAATTTTTTAAAAATACATGAAAAAAAATAATAGGCAAAATTACACTTAACACAGAAAGAAACAAAACTAAAATTTCACAAAAAAAAAAATATTCCATTGTTTTTATCACATCGACTGCGTTTAAAAGTCTGTCGTGGATATATATTTATAAACATAAACATAATTAAAAGATATTTTAATATTAAAATACATCACGGAAAAGTGTGACTAGAACGCACTCCAAAAAAAATTTTATTTTTCCGATTTTTACGGAAACTTCCAGGCAGAAAAGTACTGCAAAATTTACAGTAAACAACTGTAACCTGTATGTTAAAGCAGTACAAGATCTTAGTTTTAAAGTACTTAAAAACAATTCTACAATACAGATGAAAGGAAAAAGGGGGGGAAGGAAAGAATGGGAAAAATTCTGCTATAAATGTATAAAAAAAATACAAATTTATAGTATTGAACACTGAAAAGAAGCAACATAAAAATGTACATTCATATTTTAAATTTAAAACCAAGGACAAATTTTAAATATAAAATCTGACAAAATGTATATTATTATTATTGATGATGATATTATTATTATTATTATTATTGATTTCCTGCTTGTCTACAGTATCTCAGAAAAAAATTAGACAGAAAAGAAAAAAATATATTTTAAGTGATTTGGAAAAAGAAAGAAAAAAAAAGCTCCCGTAGTTCCGCTGGCCCGACTTACGATTTTTCGAAGCTACAATGACGATTGTGATCAACTAAAAATTGTAAAATATTTACAAAATATTTAAGATTCACGGGCAGAGTAACAGCGCATGACGTACGATACGTTTGGCCGATGCCCGGAAGTGCGTGGACGACGCCCGGATGTACGCGTCACTCGCCTGGCGTGATGCTTCACTCTCTCCCGCATATCACGGAGTTCCCTTGTGTATCAGTGTACTGTCCAGTGCATTACCGCCTGTTTTTTTGTGTGTTTCGAGAGCTAATTTTAATTCAAAAGCATGTCTTCTAAACGCCCAGCATGTCTCCTACAGGAAAAGACTCCTGGGTAGGCTAGGCTAAGCAGTGGCCTACGACATTCGACATACGATATTTTTGACTTACGATGCGTATAGCAGACCACATCTCCATCGTAACTTCGGGACAACCTGTAATCCAATTTTATTTTCCAGCTTTTTCAATCATTTCCCTTTTTTCATTCCTGCAATGTTTCCTCGTCTGGTCAATGTACATATATGGTAAAGAAGGGGTGTGGCCTATTCACCCAGGCAGTAGATGTTGCTCTGTAATGAGGTGTTTGATTTGTTCTGTGAGCTAGCTAACGAGTTCCTGATTTGTCCACCCACCCACCCACACACACACAGACACACACAAAGACAAATGCTCCTCATGAACAGACACCATCTGTGAAAACACATTTAAGGACATTAAGCACTTTCTCTCCCCCGACACACTTATGTACACA